>SJYV01014496.1:7916-18885 GCA_006410875.1 Neotragus pygmaeus
AGGAGGAGAAGGGGCGGAGAGAGGATGAGATGGCTAGATGGCATCATGGACTCGATGGACGTGAGGCTGAGTGAACTACGAGAGATGGTGATTAACAGGGAGGCCTGGCGTGATGCGATTCATGGGGTCGCGAAGAGTCAGACATGACTGAGCGACTGAACTGAACTGAAAGCTATTGTATGTATTACTGTGGGCTTATAATTTGTACTTTTTTTTTTTTACTATGGAAAAGATTTTATTTCTAAAACATTCATCAAAATGTGAATAATTAAATTTCCATATGAAACAATCATTTGAAAATAATTGTATTGCCTTGCACAATAGAAGGGGTATTTCCTCAGATATGGAAATTCTAAAAGCTGAATTTTGAAAAGCTAGTTTAGAAATTTAAAATATAAATATCTAGCTATGTACATGTACATCAATTTATATGCACTGTAGTCTCTAAGCGTGAAGTACATTTACAAAGTAGCTCTGTTTATGAATTATTTTTCATCATAAAATCTTATAAAGATACAATATATTATTCTGATAAAAATTATAAACATAGTTTCATAAGGAAATCCCTAAAGCCTAAATAAATATTCACAAAAGAGAGACTAACTAACTAAATAAATGCTTTTAAAGAGAGGGCTTAAAATTACAATTTATCTAAAAATTAACAAATTAGATGAGTTGAATTCTTTGAAGAATTTTCATTTTAAAACTTTTCTTTTCTACTACATTCTGATGAACCAAAGCAATCCAAAGCCAAGAAAACTACATTATGACTATAAACATAATATAGATTTTTATGAGTATAAACTAAACAAAAATTTTTAAATTTTTAAAATATATATCAGGATAATACTCAGCTTATTTACTGAAAGTTGCCAAACAAATTTCTCTATGGTGTTAGTTCTCTCAAATTTTTCTAGAGATATCAGAAAAAAAAAAAAGTATTTTTTTTAATTAAGTAAAACACATAGCTTAGAACTATTTAGGATGTGTCATTTTTGACCCTTAAAAATAAGAGAGTATAGAATGATGAATTTGTCAATTGCACCAAAAGGATCTTGCAAAATAATCTTTTATAGGTTTTATCACCAATAGTACCTAGAACATCTATATTTTCAGGGGAAATTTTCTGAAACACAAACATGAATATGCTACATTTCTGTAGTCCAGCAGTTTCTAGCAACCGATTTTGTATGAGAAGTTTCATATCTCTATGTTTGCTTGTTTATGGCTTGAAAAGCATATAGCCCAGTTCCAAGTGGAATGGAGGATTTCTAAATGCTTTTGGAACAATTTGCCTGGCAATAATTTTTAACATCCTGGAAAAGAAAAATTACTGATTCTAGCTATCTTCCCAGGATCATTATAATCATAAAAAATTCACAAAAAGTGCCTAAATCAGTGTATGTCTAACAGAAAAGATATGCTCAACAAATATAATTTTCTCTCCCTTTCCCCCACCCCTAGTCCTTCCCTACCATATGCCAGGTAGGAGCCTCAGCCAGTGATGGAGCAGGATGGGGGGAAGTCAAGCCCCTGGTCTTGTGAACAGTTCTGTTTTTATCTGCCTTACATCTGTGCATCCAGTTAAGAGTTTGTTTGAATAAAGAGTTCTAATCACTCTACTGGATGAAAAAGATGATGATATATGTCCCTAGTGGATTGGAAGTGAAATTCTGTTCCTAGTTTTCTCTTTCTAAGGTGGTCTCCGGTCTCCCTACAAGCTTCAGTTACTCCCTCCACAATGATACCTGGATCTCTGTCTCAAGACCTTCATCTCCATCATCCCCAGGACTCAATCAGCCACAAGAGTATATGAAACCCAAATATCTCTTACTCCTCTCCCTCCAACCAACTCCTATCATCAATGCCTAAATTCAGATCCAGATTATTTCCTGTGTGAACTAGTGCAAGAGAATAGGATAGAATAGAACAGGAGTTCATTCCATCAGCAATATGTAAGCTGCTTTGGGAGGAGGAACACTGGGAAGCAGTGATCCAGACAAGAGGTGATGAAGACATAGATTAGAGAATGGTATTGAGAAGAAAAGGGTGAGTGTGAAAGACACCAGACAGGAAAATTCAAAAGGTTTTTTTTTAATTTCTAAAAAATTTTGGCCACTCCCTACAGCATGTGGGATCTTAGTTCCCAAACCGGGGATTGAACCTGTGCCCCTGTATTGGAAGAACAGAGTGTTAACCACTGCACCACCAGAGAAATCCCTCAAAAGATTTAAGTGACTAATCATGAGGAGATGAGAGAGAGCAAGGAGTCGAAGTAATGCTAAAATATCCAGGCTAGGTATATTGGAAAATGCCTACTGAGAACAGACTGCAGAAAAAAGTAGAGTCCTTTAAAAAGATGCAGGAAATTGACTTGAAAGTAAAAAAACCAGAGCTTGGCAGCATTAAGAATTAAAATAGTGATAAATATTATAAAGTATATATTATATAATTTAGAATTGTGTTAACATTTTAATATTATTTTATTAATAATTATGTTGATCATTTTAATATTACTTTTCCTACAAAGTAATACAAAGGCACCGAGGAATGATCAATCAAATGAAATGATGTTGACATTAAAAGACATGACTGCAGACAAATGTTCGTTCACCGGGTTTGCCAGTGAGGAATCCACTAGGGACTCACTCAGAGAAGAGAGTGGGGATAGAAGCCAGTCTACGAGGGACAGACAACACGAATGAGTAATGAAAACTGCAGGCTGTGATAGATTTTAAGCAGTATGGCAGAGAAAGGGAGATTGAGAAAGGAAAAGATTATGCTAACAGGGATCTTGAGCCATGTCAAGTTTGCAACATTTGCGAAGAGAGCTAGTAGAAAAGAACCATCCATTTTATAAAGGAGGAAAATTCATCTCCAGTGCTTCCTTTATGAAGAAATCACAAGACAGACTCCCATATCTTTCTGCCTTTTCATACTATTCATAGGGTTCTCGAGGCAAGAATACTGGTTTGTCATTCCCTTCTCCAGTGGACCATGTTTTGTCAGAACTCTCCACTATGACCTGTCTGTCCTGGGTGGCCCTACACTGCCTGGTTCATAGTTTCATTGAGTTAGACAAGGCTGTGATCCAAGTGATCAGTTTGGTTACATTTCTATAATTGTGGTTTCCATTCTGTCTGCCCTCTGATGGATAAGGATAAGAGGCTAATGGAAGCTTCCTGATGGGAGGGACTGGCTGTGGGGGAGTCTGGGTCTTGCTCTGATGGGAGGGGCCATCAATAAATCTTAGCTCAATAAATCTTTAATCCGATTTTCTGCTGATGGCTGGGGCTGTGTTCCCTCCTTGTAGTTTGGCCTGAGGCCACACTATGGTAGGGGTAATGGCAATTCTTCAAAAGGACTTAATGCCAGGACTGTTGTATTCAGTGCTCCTGACCCCACAGCAGGCCATTGTCAACACATGCCTCTGCCAGAGACTCCTGGAAACTCACAGGCATGTCTGGCTCCGTCTCTTGTGGGGTCACTGCTCCCTTCTCCTGCGTCCTGGTGTGCACAAGGTTTGGTTTGTGCCCTCCAAGAGTCTATTTCCCCAGTCCTGCAGAAGTTCTGTAATCAAATCCCACTGGCCTCCAAAGTCAAATTCCCTGGGGTCCATGGGGTCGCAGATAGTCGTACACGACTGAGTGACTGAACTGAACTAAGGCTCCCATGTTCAAGAAGATAGGTACAGAAATCTGCTGATGTGACATGGATCTGATCCCAGCTGCTTGTACCTTTTGAATATCTGATTCTGAATCATTCACGGGCCAGAAGGGAAAAGGTAGGGATATTGCAAAGATATCTGTCATCTTACTAAACAAGGCAAATAATGTCATAGGTCTGCCACCTTTCAAGGTAATTTTTTCCTTCATACTTTCAGTTTAACATTTTAACATCTTTTTCCAAAAAATAGTTGCTATAATGACAGTACTTGGTGACAAAATATTTAGAATAGGGCATCCATTATATAGGGCTTCCAGGTGTCTCAATGGTAAAGAATCTGCCGGCTAATGCAGGAGATACAGGTTCGATTCCTGGGTCAGAAAGATCGCCTAGAACAGGAAATGGCAACCCACTCCAGTATTCGTGTCTGGGATATCCCACTGATAAAGGAGCCTGGAGGGCTACAGTCCATGGGGTTGCAAAAGAGTTGGACACAACTAAGTGACTAAACAACAACAATCAACCAAATAATCTGTGTTAAGTCAAATGTCAGCACAGATTTTAATCACTAACGTAGCCAGATGACTGATAGCATATCTGATAGCCAGCATTTATGAATTTACCTTCTAAAAGAAATCACACACTCAAATTCAGCACAAGTAAAAGTGAAATTAAAGGATTGTAATTCCCAAAGTATGCCATTTACTGACGAGTCTTCTGCTTTTTCAGTTCATAATAAGAGCCTGCCAAGAGCTTCTAAAGCAAATAGGAAAGAGTGGGGGAGTGAATTTGTGTTCTGAAGAGGAGATACTGTATATTTGGAAAGTTCCATTTAACTAACTCAGTTGTAACAAATCTCCTTCCCAGAGCGCCATCCTAGAAGACTGAAAAGCAGTGATTAGAACAGGTGGGCAGAGAAGGTCTACTAAATGCAGAGTGACAGGCCTACAAGAAGAGGCATCCCATGAACTTCATTATTCCAACAATAGTGTCTTTATTTACATACTAAAGCGGGTATATTGTGTTCAGCAAAGCTTTTCAATAAGCAGAAACATGCTGCTGAAAGAATGGCCCACCACCACAAAGAAGTGCTAATTTAAAGATACAAAAACCAGGGTGATAATTATTTCTATAATCCCACAGAAAACAGTGAAATCGCTTTCTTCCTGAGCCTTACAAATCACAGCCATAGCAACTTAACACATGGGGTCCCATATGGGTGGACTGCTTCACAGGATGTGGCCAGGAACTTGGGAATTTAAGCTCTTACACCAGAACTAGAGAAAAAGTGGACATGGAACAATTTTGTATCAGAGTGAAAACTCAGAAATCCTCAGAGGAAATCTCAAGGAATAATTATAAATACTCTTGCTCCTTGTGATACTGTTCATCGGGTGTTCTTAGAATTGTCTGGCCTGTTCTACATCCTAACAATGATCAAAGAGCCACATGGATCAAGAATGGCATTGCAAGGGATTTCCCTGGTAGTCGGGTGGTTAAGACTTCACCTTTCAATGCAGGGGGTGTGTGTTTGATACCTGGTTAGGAAGCTAAGATCCTACCTGCTGCATGACCAAGAAACCGCAACATAAAATAGAAGCAATGTTGTAACAAACTCAATAAAGACTTGAAAAATGGTCCACGGCAAAAAAAAAAAAAAAATTCTTTAAAAAACTGGTCATTCCAATAGAGTATTGTAAAGTCAAATTAAAAAATAAATTAATTTAAAAAAAAAAAGAAAATGAAAAAGAACTAAAAAAAAAAGATAATAGAAAAAAAAAAGAAAAAGAAAAAAAAATAAAAAACTGGTCATTGCAAGAGTGTGCATGTGTGTGTGTGTGTGCTTTATCTGGGATTTTTTTTCTGATCCTGAAGAGAATTTTCAAAAGAAAATTATTTTGTTGCTGTAAATAGCCCACTGAAGGAGGCTAACACTGGTTAGGGAAAAGCACCAGTTCCAACAATCTGCTACCAATTTGTAACACATACCCTGAATAAATAAAAAAACACTGATGAACTACCTGAATCCAAAAATGTAGGAATGGATCCTTGTAATTAAGCATGTGCCCTTGATGGGAATTATTTTCCTCATATGTCAGTGAACAGATTAAATGAGATACATTCAAATCCTGGCTCTACCACTTAATTTCTAGAACCTTGAACAAAGTACTTAAATTCTCCATGCCTCCGTTTCCTCATCTGTAGAATGAGGGATGATAATAGTGCATACCTCAAGAAATGAATTAATACATGTAAGCAACTAAAACTACCTGTCTGCAGAAACTGCTCATAAACATTCTTTACGATCCTCAAGAGAAGACTAAAGTGCCTCCCAGATCCTTGGTCTCTGATCATATGAAAACTGTGCACATGTGCTCTGTTGGCTTCCCTTAAGAACTGAATATCAGAGCCAAAGGGGAAATAATTCTGATGAGACAACGCTTTCAAAGTATTTTGAAGTATTTAATGCCATCATTTTTGAAAGATCAAATAAATTAATGTTCATTGGGTGTTTTCTAATCAGTACCTTCTAACCACAATTATAGACTTAAATGAAGATTAAATGTTATTTTCATTAGAGAAAAAGTAGTCCTGAAATGGAGCAGGACGCTGTGGTGCTTGCAGCCTCTGTCCTAAACCTGCCTTTTGTCTATAGAAAAACTTTAGTCAAAGAATCAGGTTAATCAGAGGAGTGAGGAAATGCAGAAACAAAGACCAAATAATAGCAGTCTTTAAGCAAAGTCACAGATCTTTGGTCCCTCCTCAGGGCTATGGATAATATTCTGAGCCATCCCCTTTGAGATGCTTTGTAGATACCGAAACCCCCACCAGGTGGAAGATGTTAACTATATGACGACCAGACTGTAGCCATATTTGATAAGTCACTTCATTCACGTCCAAATCTTTGCAACCCTATGCACTGTAACCTGCCAGGCTCCTCTGTCCGTGGGATTCCCCAGGCAAGAATACTGGAGTGGATTTCCTTGCCCTCCTCTAGGGATCTTCCAGACCCAGGGACTGAACCTGCAGCTCCTGCATTGCAGGTGATTCTTTACTGCTGAGCCTCCGGGGAAGCCCTAGCTATGATATAAGGTGCCACACTTTTAAAAACTGGCCTCAAAGTAATAGGAACAAACCAACCCTGGAAGTGAAGACTAACTTTAGTGAAAACAACCGAGATAACACTGCTCAGACTACTCCTATGACCCGTTTCAATATCACTGTCAGAGCTGACTGTGCTGTTTCTGCATAAAGCCCCCTCCCTCCATCTATGAAAGCTCCTACTTTCTGATGGTTGGGGGAGTGGGAAAAGTTGGCCGTAGGATAGGAGTTTGTCCTCCCCTCACCAGGTTGCCAGTCTCCAAAATAAAGCAAAGTTTCCATTCCACCAATCTGGCCTCTTGATTGACTTTTAAGCAGAGAGAAGCCAGATCACCACTTTGAGTAACAGGCAGAGCCATATTTGGGGTTTGCTTTTCTTCCTGATCACTCCATCTTTTGTGGTCTCTGTCTTTTTACTGGGTGTCCATAACTGTGGAACCACCAGAGTGATTTTAAAGAATATAAAATGAGTCAGTTTAGTTCAGTCCATTCACTCAGTCATGTCTGACTCTTTGTGACCCCACGGACTGCAGCACACCAGGCTTCCCTGTCCATCACCAACTCCCAGAGCTTGCTCAAACTCATGTCCATTGAGTCAGTGATGCCATCCAATGATCTGTCGTCCCTTTCTCCTCCTGCTTTCAATCTTTCCCAGCATCAGGGTCTTTTCCAATGAGTCGGCTTTTCACATCAGGTAGCCAAAATTGGAGCTTCAGCTTTAGCATCAGCCTTCCAATGAATATTCAGGACTGATTTCCTTTAGGATTGATTGGTTTGATCTTGCAGTGCAAGGGACTCTCAAGAGTCTTCTCCAACACCACAGTTAAAAAGCATCAATTCTTTAGTGCTCAGACTTCATAAAATGGGTAGATCTTGCAAATGATTACTAAAGACAAGGTCTTTATTAAGAATATACATAGAGGGATTAGGGTAAAGAACCTAGAACCTGAGCCTCTGTTGAAGGGTCTAACCCTTTTAGGAAAAAAGAAAAACACTTTTTATGCATTTCAAATGCACAATTCACACATTTATTTATTGAATAAATATCTAATGAAAATGTTAAGCACTGTTGTAGAAACCATGGACACAAAAAGTAAATACACAGTCACTTTCCTCAAGGAGCTTATAGTTTCATAGGAAGATAATCATGTAAACCAACAATTACAATACACTACAACAAGAGAAATATTAGAGGTACTAATGTAAGGGGTCCCATGGGAGTGTGAAGGAGAGAGGACCGGTGTCTGCCTAGAAAGTGCCAGACAGAAATTTACAAAGGAAAATAACGCAACTTTTTTCTCAGCCTGAAAATGATCAGAGGGCACCCCAGGCAAAAGGAATAGCATTTGCCTAAACCTGGAGGCATAAAAAAGCCTGTATGATGTGTTGCAAAGAGACAGATGTTGCCATCAAGAGGTTGAAGTTTGGATGGAGAATCAGAGCTGAGAGAAAACCAGAGTGGGTGAGAGGAAACAGACTAACCATACCTGGCTACAGAACTCAGACTTGAAATGTAGACTGCTGATCCTGTTCGTGACACCAGTTGTCTTGCTGTATCTCACTGTGCACCCTGTTCACTGAACCCATGGTAGGCAAGGCACAAGCAAAGAGGCTGGAAGAAAATGCAAGGAGCCACAGGAACTGCAGCCAAGAGAACTACATTCTCTCTTGGCTGACGCAGCAGATGTAGCAGCAGACGTAACCTAACAGTATAACCGCACACAACCCTTTAGGGCTTTCCAGGTGAAGCTTATATACACTTACAGAACAAAAGTAGCCCTTGGCCAAGCGAGTACCTCGTGAGGCGCATGCACAGTGCCATGAGCAAACTCAGCAGTTACACACAATTGTGCAAAGTCGCAGTTTACAGAACGTAGGGCAAGAGGGCCTGAGAGCACGGAGGGAGAGAGCCTGGCTGGCGCCATCGTGTCAATCCTCCCACAACTGGTGATACAGAAAGAAGCATTACAAATGCAATCAATACTACCTGATCTCAAAACTGGAAAGGTCACTCTAGCCACAGAATAAAGACCAGTTCGGAGGAGAGGCAGAAGATTCCCAGGCTGCCAATGGTGAGAGCCAAAAATAAAGTAGATGTCAGAGTAGACAGAAATGAAGGCTTGCTGAAACACAAATTTGAGGGAATGGATTTACAGAAGTTGATCATTGATTGGATTTAGACATCAGAAAGAGGCAGGAAATGAGAACAATTGCAAAGCTTATTTCTCTCTTGATTAAAACAGGTGAGAGATGAGGGCAGGAAGAGAAGGTTTATGACTTCAGGTGAGTTCTCTGTGGAATTTCCAGGAGCAGATGTTGAATGTGGTGGAGTTCAGGAGAGAGACTGGGAAAAGATAGAGCTTTGGGTCTGATGAGAATAGAAGCAATGGGCATGAGTGAGTTTGCTCAGTTAGAGTGAAGAGATGAAAGGAAAGGGGACCAAAAAGGCAGCAGTAGAATTCTCAGGGAGAAGCTGAGTCACAGAGACCAAACAGGAGGTGCAAGGGGTCACCAGTACCAAATGTCCCCACCAGCATGTGGAAAATCACAGGGGAAAAAATGTCTATCACATGTCATGGTCACTTTGGGGGGAATGGAGAGGAAAAGGAGTTGGGTTTTGCAGCCTGAGGATTAAATAGAAACTGACGCAAGTAGCCATAAGCTGACTCAGCTTTCTCTAGATGAAGGCATGCATCTTATTCCACACAGTGCATGCACAGTCACACTTCCAGTCCATGTGTTAAATCCATGCTGGCTTGAGTAGAGGAAGCTACTCTCTGTGTGGTGTGATAGTAAAGATGCCAAGGACCTCCCTGATGGCACATTGGATAAGAATCTGTCTGCTAAGGCAGTAGACATGGGTTCAATTCCTGGTCCAGGAAGATTCCACGTGCCAAGGAGCAACTAAACCCATGCACCACACCTACTGAGCCTGCACTCTGGAGCCTGTGCTCCACAACAAGAGAAGCCCCCACAGTGAGAAGTCCACACACCACGACCAGTGACAAGTCCACACACCACGACCAGCAAGTCGCCTCCACCCATCACAACTAGAAAACGCCTGCATCCAGCCACGAGGCCTCATCACAGCCCAAAATCAAATAAATAACTTTCAGAATTTTTTAAATAGAATAAAGATGGCAGGAAGCTCCTTTTTTTCCCCAGGAGGATCTTTTCACTAATTGACTAATGCCTGAAAATCTGACAGAACACAAAGCCATTCTTTCACACAATAATTAAAAATAAAATTTTAAATGTAAATTGCTTCAGGAGATGTAAAACATGGAAAATTTCAAAGTAAACTGGAAATTACCCTTAGCTGACCCTCTTCTGAAAAGGGGTTCGAGTGGGGCAAGCTGCCAGAAAGAATCTGAAAGTCCTGAAGAAAGAGACTAAAAAGGAGGACCTGAAAGTACTGAAAACAAAATTTTACCAGGTCCAAAACTGCCCTTAGTATCACCCCATCCACACTGTCATAAACACAAGGAGGCAGATCCCTAACTGTTGGGAGAAGAATTCTTTCCTTTGGTTACAGAAGGGAGGAATTATCATCGTTAATAATTTCATTGTCTAAACTCGAGAGAGCTTTAAATAAAAAGTCTGCCCTCATTCTCCAACCCACATATTCATTTTCAACTTCTACCTAATAATCTTGACATATTTCATTTGGTTTTATGAGTTTAAAAAAATATATATATCTCTAACATTAGTTAATTTTTAATTGCCAAGAAGGTTTTTTAAATCTATTATGGATATTAGGATATGGAACTATTAAGTTTATATGTATATATATATATATATACATGTATCTGACTTTGAGATATTTTTGAAGCCTGTCATAAAGTCTTAACTTTTAAAAAGACTCTACTACTTTCATGAGCTTTCTGCAAAACCACTCATCAGACCCATTTAGAAAGGAATATGACATTAAAAGGAGGTAAATTTTTCTCATGTTATACTGTGATTTAGTTGTACTCACCCATTAAGTCTAAATCTGTCTTCCAACCAGTGTGAAGTAGGCATGATTTATTTAAGCCTGATGGTAAAGGTCTATTAAAATAATAACTTGAACATAGTCATTGGAGAAGGGAATGGCAATCCACTCCAGTATTCTTGCTTGAAGAATTCGATGGACAGAGGAGCCTGGTAGGCTACAGTCCATGGAGTCACAAAGAGTCAAACAATGACTGAGCAGCTAACA
>SJYV01014497.1:0-11557 GCA_006410875.1 Neotragus pygmaeus
AAGAAAAACAAAACAAAATAGTAAGAATTTTACAGCTAATATTATTATTATAGATAATACCTAAGAATCTTAACCAAGAACTAAGGACAATACTTCATGCTGAAATATTTATTTTACAGCGAGCCAGAGAAGTGTGGCGGAGAAGGGGAAGGGAATAAGAAAATCAAACAAATATTTGTGGAACTTTTAAATACCAAAGAACTAGAGGGACTTCCCTGGTGGTCCAGTGGTTATAAATCCTCCTTCCAGTACAGAGGATGTGGGTTCCATCCTTGGTTGGGGAACTAAGATCCCATATCCCACAGGGTGACTAAGCCCACGGGCCACTACAAAAGAGCCCATGTGCCACAACTAAGTCCTGACACACCCAAAAAATAAATACTTTTTAAAGTTTCTAAAAATATACCAAAGAACTAGAGAAAAATCACAGAAGTCTCCAGCAAGGGAAAAGAAAAAAAAAAAGATTCTTTATTAAAGAATAAAAATCAGATTGTCACCTGCAATATTGTGACTTATAAGAAATATATCTATTTAATCATTCAGATGACTAAAATGTATTTCTCAGGTGTGTTTGGTCTTCGCTCATAGTTTCTAGCTCACAGTTCCCAAAACCCTTGGAATTTGTTGAGTACCGAGAGCAAGGAGCATCTTGTTTAAATACTTGACCTCCTATCCTCATTTTCTTTCTTTTTTTTAAATATTTATTGTTCATTTAATTAACTTGTTTGGTCACGACTCTAGGTTGCGGCATTCAGCATGCTACATCTTTGGTTGTATGTGTGGCATCTAGTTCGCTGACCAGGGGTCGGACCCAGGCCCCCTGCATTGGGAGTGCTCTGTCTTAGCCACGGGACCACCAGGGAAGTGCCCTGTCCTTGGTTTCTGAAAATGCTTCAGAGCCTTAAAGGTGAAATGGGTGTCTTATTATTCATAACAAGCTGCTTTCCATCACAACTGAGATTCTGTTAATGAAGGTGACTTCTGCAAAGGACCTAAGGATAGGAGTTAGTTGCCAGGGGAACGAACCATGACCAAGGGGGTTGAAACCGTTGGTCCGGCCCTTGATTTCCAGGGAGGAGAGAGGTTGAAGCAGTCACCAATGGTTGATGAGTTAATCAATCACGTCTATGTAGTGAAGCCTCTGTGTGTGTTTGTGTGCTAAGTCGCTTCAGCCGTGTCTGACTCGCGACCCGTGGGCCGTAGCCTGCCAGGCTCCTCTGTCCATGGGATTCTCCAGGCAAGAGTACTGGAGTGGGTTGTCATGCCCCGCTCCAGAGGATCTTCCCAACCCAGGGATCAAATCTCCATCTCTTGTATCTCCTGCACTGCAGGCAGATTCTTCACTGCTGAGCCATCAGGGAAGCCCAATGAAGCTTCTATAAAATACCAAAACGAAAAAGAGGGTGTTCAGAAAGCTTCTGGGCTGGGAACACAGGAGATGCAGGGATAGGGGTGCCGTGTCGTGGAAGCTCCACTCTCTTCCCTCCCCCTTCACCTGTTCCTTGCCCCATGCATCTCTCCTTTCTGGCTGTCCCTCAGTTATATCCTTTTATCATAAAACTGTTGATCTAGTAAGCAAAATGTTTCTCTGAGTTCTGTGAGCTGCTCTAGTAAATTAATTAAACCCAAGGAAGAGGATCCTGGGAACTTCTGGTTTATGCCCAGTTGATCAGAGGCTCAGGTAATAACCTAGATTTGTGACTGGTGTCTTAAGTCCAAGGAGAAGGTCATAAGAACCTCCATCTGTAGCTGGGTGATCAGAGGCACAGGCTTGCAACTGATACCTGAAGTGGGGGAACTTCCCTGGCAGTGCAGTGGTTAAGACTCTATACTTCCAGTGCAAGGGATGAGGGTTCGATCACCAGTCACTGAGATAAGATCCCACATCCTCCGGTGAGATGCAGCCAAGTCCGAATTGAGGTGAATTCTCAGACACCCAGCTGATGTTCTGAGAACTGTTTGTTGGAAGTGTGGGAAACCTCTCCCCCACACTGGGAGTGAGTCTCAGAACACCAAAAAGAGCATCTAACTTCCCACAGCAAATCTAGATGCACAGAGATAATGGAGTGACATCCTCCACGCAATGCTAAACTGCTGTCTCAATGTAAAATGGTACAACCAGATGAGTGGTCATTTACCTGGAAGGTCATATTTGATAATTCAGAAAGCTTGCCTCCCATAGACACTTCTTGAAAGAACTTGAAACAAACAAGAGCAGAAATTAATTCAGGAGGAAATGACAAGTTGTTGGAAATAAGGTGAATTTTTTTAAAGGTAATTATCAGAAAAATAAATGTCTATCCATGTAAAATGTGTTAGTTGCTCAGTCGTGTCCAACCTTTTGCGACCCCCTGGACTGTGGCCCACCAGGCTCCTCTATCCGTGGAATTCTTCAGGCAAGAATACTGGAGTGGGCAGCCATTCCCTTCTCCAGGGGGTCTTCCTGACCCAGGGATCAAACCCAGGTCTCCCACACTGCAGGCAGATTCTTTACCATCCAAGCCACTCAGAAAAAAGAAATGCTTGTCTCTGTAAATTTATATATAAAACTCAAGATGATATCCAAATGGGAGTGGCATGATGTGGGTGGACAGTGTGGAGGAGAAGATGAAAGGATGCTTAGATTTTGTCTCGTTTGGGGGAAAAACATAGATACTGATGCGATTATACAGTCCACAAAATTTTCCAGGCCAGAATACTGGAGTGGGTAGCCGTTCCCTTCTCCAGGGGATCTTCACAACCCAGGGATCAAACCCAGATCTCCTGCATTGCAGGTGGATTCTTTACCAGCTGAGCCACCAGGGAAGCCCAAGATTACTGGAGTGGGTAGCCTATCCCTTCTGCAGAGGATCTTCCCAAGCCAGGAATCAAACCGGGGTTTCCTGCATTGCAGGAGGATTCTTTATCAGCTGAGCTACCAGGGAAGCCTGATGATTCAAACATGAACAAGAAAAAAATAAGAATTAAGTATTGCCTCTCAATAAGGGAAATCACTAAAGGATGATATTAAAACTTTCAGAGACTTCCCTGGCAGCCCAATCATTAAGACTCTGAGCTTCCATTGCAGGCGGCGAGAGTTTGATCCCTGACATCACATGCCACACAATGTAGCCAAGAACTTTTTAAAACTAAAGTGAATTTTAAAATAAATTTTCAAAGCAGTAGCAGGAATATTACTGATATACTCAGTGGAACATGAGAGTGAAAAAACAATCAGAGAGCCTGGTGTGGACACAAAAGCAAAGACGACAAAAGCAAGAATAAACACGTGGGACTGCATCAAACTAAAAAGCTTGTGCACAACAAAGGAGACTATCGACAAAGTTAAAATGCAGCGTCCCGAATGGGAGGAGACATCTGCAAACCCCATATCTGATAAGCGGTTAGCATCCAAATTACGTAAAGAATTCACACCACTCAATAGCAAAAGAGCAAATGATTAAAAAAAATTTTTTTATTTGTATTGGGGGATAGCCGATTAACAAACAATGCTGTGATAATTTCAGGTGAACAGCAAAGGGCCTCAGCCATGTATGTGCATGTATCCATTCTCCCCCAGACTCCTCTCCCATCCAGGCTGCCAGGTAACGCTGCACGGAGTTCCACGTGCTCCACAGTAGGTCCTTGTTGGTGATCCATCTTACACATACCAGTGAGGGGGCTTCCCTGGTGGCACAGTAGTAAAGAATCCCTCAGCCAGTGCAGGAGACACAGGTTCGATCCCTGATACAGGAAGATGCCACATGCCTCAGAGCAACTAAGCCTGTGCGCCACCACTATCAGGCCTCTGCTCTCGAGCCTGGGGGCGAAACATACTGAGTCCACACACCCTAGAGCCCGCGCTCCACCACAGGAGGAGCCGGGGCAAGAAGGCCACGCTCCACACCTAGAGAGCTCACACCACACCTAGAGAGCAGCCCCTGCTCGCCACAACTCGAGAAAAGCCCACGCAGCAATGAAGACCCAGCACAGCCAAAAAGAGTACATATTTTAAAAAATAGTAAAGAAATATACCAGTGAGTGCATGTCCATCCCAAACTCTCTACCTATCCCTTCCTCCATCCTTTCTTCTCCCCACCACCGGCAACTATAAGCTCATTCTCAAAGTCTGCTTCTGTTTTGTTAAGTAAGTTCTTTCAAGCAGTCCAAATTTTAAATGGGCAGAGAATCTGAACAGACGTTTTTTCCAAAGAAGACGTTAACAGACGGCCAATAGGGCCAAGAGAATATGCTCAACTTGACTGGTTATCAGGGAAATGCAAGGCAAAACCAGAGTGAGATATGAGCTCACAGGGTCATATCTGGAAAGTGCTCATCACAGGAAAACAGGTCATAACTATATATCGTGATAGATGTCAGCTAGATTTATTGTGGCGATCATTTCACAATATATACAAACGTTGACTCGTGCTGTGCCCCTGAAACTAACATAATGTTATGTCATTTATATATCAATATTTTTAAAGAACTCAGAATTCACAGAGGTCTTTGTAGTCAGATAAATAAACTTTGATGTATGATTCTACGGGGGCTTCCCTGGTAGCTCAGTGATAAAGAATCGCCTGCCTTTGCCGGAGATGACAGTTTGATCCCTGGGTTGGGAAGATCCCTTGGAGAAGGAAATGGCAACCCACTCCAGTATTGCCTGGAGAATCCCATGGACAGAGGAGCCTGGCAGGGTCACAAAGAGTCGGACACGACTTAGTGACTAAACAACAAGAAATATGACTCCAGACAGGCTTCTGACTCCCTGTAAGCCCTAGTCCTCATTCGTAAAGTGAGAGGAAGAACATTTACCTCATAGAGTTATTGTCAGAAGGTCATGGTCAAATAGGAGAAGTCAATGGCACCCCACTCCAGTACTCTTGCCTGGAAAATCCTATGGACGGAGGAGCCTGGTGGGCTACAGTCCATGGGGTCGCTAGGAGTCGGACTTCGGACACGACTGAAGCGACTTAGCAGCAGCAGGAGCATGGTCAAACAGAAAAGTTGTTTTAATGACTGTAGGGTGACCGTGGCAATTGGCTAAAAGCTGAGGATTTGAAACTGAAGTAAGATATTTAATTAGTCTCTTGGTAAATACATTAACCGTATAATAATACAGTTGCTAGACACTATTTTTTTTGCAGCTTTATTGTAGTATAATTGAGGTCCCATAAACAGCATATATTTACAGTGAAATATGCGTGGGAAACCATCACCACGATCGATTTAACGAACATTTCCATGGTGCCTAGAAGCTCCTCTGTGGCCTTTTGTAATCTGTCCCTCACTCCCTCCACCCTCATTTTCAGGAAACCTCTGATCTGCTTCCTGTCACTGTAGATTCAGTTCAGCTCAGCTCATCCCTCAGTGGTGTCACTATAGATTAGTTTGCACCTTCTAGAATTTCATATTGGTGGAAGCATACAGTATGTGGATGGATTTCTTTTGACCTGCTTCTATCGCTCAGTATAATGCTCTGGGGGGGTTCATCATGTCATTGCAAGTACCAGGAGTTTATACCTTTGTTCTTTCTAGCTTTCCATGGTACAGTGTGGTAGTCAGAATAATGGTCCCTGGGTTCTTCATGCCTACGTGACTGAGTGCAAGTGAAAACTCTGGACCCAGAGGCTCAGGGAAGCATCTCTGGCCAGCAATACTCTGTACAGGTCATCACATGATACACCTGAAAGAAAGAAGCGCCAATCTACGACTCCAATGGGAGAGACCACTCGGGGAGCTTGTGCCTGCTCTCTCCTGGACCCTATCCCATGCACCTTTCCCCTTTGCGGATTTTAATCTCTAGCTTTTCATGGCAATACACCATAAAGGTGATTATGACAGCCTTTCAGACTTCTGTGAACTCTCCTTCTGGTGAGTCTTCGAACCTGAGAGTCGTCTTGGGGACCCCCAACACACGTGCCTAGACGTTTCTCAGTTTATACCTCTCAGAATGCCAGCGACTTCATTTCGGTTTGGTCTCAGTCTCCATCTCTATTTCCATTTCCCAAACCCCTCTCCCAGGTCTTTCCGCGTTTCATTCTTTCTGTCTCTCCCTCTCCATCTCTATTTCCATTTCCCAAACCCCTCTCCCAGGTCTTTCCGCGTTTCATTCTTTCTGTCTCTCCCTCTCCTCCATTTCCTCACGACATCTGCTCTTTCTATTGATCTGACGGCCAGAATTACAGCCACCTCTTCTCTCTTGTTGTAAACCACACACTGATTTGTTTTTAATATTCATTTATTTATTTGGTCCTGCAGCATGTGGAATCTTAGACCAAGGATCAAATGCGCATCCCCTGCACTGGAAGTGTGGGGTCCTAACCAATGGACTGCCAGGGAAGCCCTTCACTTTGATTCTTTTTATAATAATACAACAAAGTGGGGATTTTAGAACATCAGAAAACGGAGGGTAGATAACGAGAAACACTCTTCCCTGGTTCCCTAGCAAACTCAGTGCCAAGCATCCCTAGGTGTTGCCCTTCACATTCCCGTCCTCTGCCAGCGAGTAGACTCTTCAATCATCCGCAGCCCCAAGCCCCAGTGTTCCTAGGCAGTGGGGACCGACAATGAAGAGATTGCTCATGGTCTGCACGTTTTTCCTCTCCTGTCCTGAAAGAGGACAGGATGACAGAGGGTTAAAACATTCCAAGACCTTTATTGTCACACCAAGAGAAGAAATGAAGAGCCCATAGTGTCTATCAGTTAACTGTGGCTAACGCTACAGGCTGAATATTTGTGTCCCCCACCTCAAAATTCATATGATGAAACCTAATCTCACATGTGATGGAACCAGGAGGTAGGGTCTTTGGAGTGACTACGTCACCAGGAATTCCTCACGAGTGAGATTGCTGTTTAGTCGCTCAGTTGTGTTTGACTCTTTTGTGACCCCACTGACTATAGCCCGCCAGTCTCCTCTGTCCGTGGGATTTCCCAGGCAAGAACACGGCAGTGGTTGCCATTTCCTTCCCGAGTCTGCTGCCTTTCGGACGGATTCTTTGCCACTGAGTCCCCAGGGAAGCCTGATGAATGGGGCTGGTGCCTTTATAAAGGAGATCCCAGAGAGCTCTCTGTCTCTATCTGCCATACGAGGACACAGCAAGAACACAGGTGTCCACAAACCAGGACGTGACCCCTCGTCAGACTCGGAATCTGTTGGCACCTTGATCCTAGACTTACCGGCCTCCGGAGCTATGAGAAATATTTGTTGTTTAAGCCACCCAGTCTATGATCATTTGTTACAGGAGCCCCAACAGACCCCAACAGCTGTGTAACAAATATCCCCAAATAATAATGGTTGAAAACAATAACTACTCCAGGGTGGGGTTTTTTTTGGCTGCTCCAGCATGCAAGGGGGATCTTAGTTCCCCAATCAGGAACTGAACTCATGCCCCTTGCAGTGGAAGCACAGTCTTAACCACTGGAGCCACCAGGTTAAGCCCCGATAACCATTTTTGTTGCTTACAAGACCATGGGTCAGCTGGATTGTTTTTGTCTAGAGTGAGCTCATCCTCGCATCTGCAGTCAACTGAAGGCTGGGTGGGCGGCTCTGTTCTGGGAGCTGAATGGGTGCTTGTGGTCTATCTGGGGCAGGTGCTCATCCTCCAGGGGGCTGTGTGTGTACTCAGTCACTTCAGGTGTGTCTGACCCTTTGCAACCCCACGGACTGTTGCCCGCCAGGCTCCTCTGTCCATGGGATTCTCCAGGCAAGAATACTGGAGTGGGTTGTCATACCCTCCTCCAGGGGATCATCCCAACCCAGGGCTTGAACCTGAATCTCTTATTCCCCCCGCATTGGCAGGGGGGTTCCTTACAAACTCTAGCGCCACGTGGGAAGCCCTCCTGCAGCAGGCTGTGAGTGAGTGAAAGTCGTTCAGTCATGTCCGGCTCTTTGCGACCCCATGGACTATAGCAGGACAGGCTTAGCCAAGTCTTATTCCCACGGCAGTGATGACTTTCCAGGGAAGCAAACAGAAGGCACGAAGACTCTCAGGACGTAGACTCAGAGCTGATGAAGCATCACGCCTGCCATATTCTACTGGTCAAGGTCAGCTCAGGTTCAAGGAGAGGGGAAACTGACCCTACCCCTGAAAGGAGGATCTGCAGACTCACAATGCAAAGGGCGTAAGTGAGGACATTTTTGGCCACTTTTTACTTGTGACACTAACAGACGATGATGATTCTATTCTTTTACAAAAACATATAAAGGAAGCCTGGTGTGCTGCAGTCCATGGGGTTGCAAAAAGTGGGACACAACTGAGCGACTGAACTACAATAAAGATAAAACAAGCCCAACTACTAGTCAAAAGTGTGCCTTTCACAGGAGGATCTGCAGAAAGTGTGACTGGCATTTCAGAGCAAGAAACAACCCATTGCAACAGTCATTAAAGATGGTCTCAAACATTCCAGCCCTCCAGGGCACACCTTCTAAGCCTTTTAGACGTCTGTAGGGTTCCACACTTCTGCCTATTGGAGGTTTGGCGGGGCCATGTGACTTTCCTTGCCCAATGAAAGGTGAGAAGAAGGAGTATGTGCCAATTCAGTATGGGGATTTTAAGAACTAGCACGTGCTCGACCCGGAGCTTCCCAGGTGACTCAGGAATAAAGAATCTGCCTGCCAATGCAGGAAACGCAGAGGATGCAGGTTCAGTCCCCGGGTGGGGAAGATCTCCTGGAGGAGGAAATGGCAACCCTGAAGAATTCCAGGATTCTTGCCTGAAGAACCCCATGGAGAGAGGAGCCTGGTGGGCTACAGTCTGTGGGGTCACAAAGAGGCAGACGATGCTGAGCATGCATGAGCATGCAAATGCCTGACCATCCTTTGAATTTCCCTTTGGCCCATCACATGTGGGCTGGGACAGCACTCATCTGAAGGTTCGACTGACGGAGGTCACAGGGGGCTTGCCCACCCAGCTGCCAGTCGATTCTGTCTGTCAAGTGGGAGCACAGCAGGGATTTTTAACCAGAGTGCCTGCATGTGGGCTCTGCATATGGTTTGGGCTAAGAAGCAAAATGAACAGTGAAATGAAACCGTTCAGAGTCAGATGGCCTGGGTTTTCATCCTCCCACTCACCCACCACCCCAGCACACACACTGCTCTGCAAATTTCTGTTTAACCCCTTCTGAGGCACAATATTAATGCTAATGCCATTCATATCATCCCTGCTGGATGCTCATACTTTGGTTCTCAATTTCAAGTTTCAGCATAATATCCAGGTCCTTTCCAGACCCCTACTGTCCTCCATGTGGCCTAGGCCGGGCCATGACCACCTGTGGCAGGTTGCATTGGGGCTTCCCAGGTGGTGCTATTGGTAAAGAACCCGCAGGAGACATTGAAAGGAAAAAGTTAAAAATTATTAGCAATTCTTTGTTCTGATTTAAGAGGCGAGCCATGACTCATGGAAAAAGGACCTGTTCCCTATCAGATGACTTATAGCCTAGTTGCCTGGTCCTCACAAGAGACCCCCCGGGTAATTGTTTTCTCCTGTTAAAGATTACCTAGAGCATTATTCCTTCAGGAATTGGCTAACCGCCACAAGGAGGTTAATCAACCTCCTCAGACTTGATGTAATTCCAGACCTGTCTCTGTAAAGGTCAAGCTATGTCCGCCAATCGGTTTGTTCAGAGTGTCTTCGCCCCTCCTATACCTGCTTGCAGCTTTAGTGTATAAAAACTGTTTTGTAACTGAAGTCGGGGTTCGTTCGCTCCTTTCGAGGAAGTTCGAACCCCGGCGCGCCGGTTCAATAAACCCTCTTGCTTTTTGCATCGAATTCGAGTCTTGGTGATCTGTGAGGCGACGTTTCCCGAGAATAGGCCTTTCTGGGGCCTAACAACATAAGAGATGGGGGTTCGGTCCCTGGGTGGGGAGGATCCCTTGGAGGAGGGCAAGGTGACCCACTCCAGTATTCTTGCCTGAAGAATCCCATGGACAGAGGAGACTGGGGCCCACAGTCCATGGGGAGCAAAGAGCTGGACTCAACTGAAGCGATTTAGCACACAGCAGATTAGATTCCTCTTTGGAAACCTTCACTCCATCCACCTCATCACCTCGGAAGGAATGTACTTCTGCCACTCTATACTGGGCTTGGCCGTGTGACTTGTTTGACCAACAGCATGATGGTACACAGAACACAGAGGCTTGAACGTGTACCTGTATAGTTAAGCTCACACTTCTGCCATCACAGTAAGAATAACATTCCTGAAATAGACCTCAAATGCCAAGCATTTGTTGTACCGGCCAAGGCCAGCCAAGATCGGCCCATCCACAAACACCTGGGGCAGCCCAGTCAAGATCAACAAGGCAGGCAGTCACCTCCAGCCCCAGATGACCTCGGATGCACGGGAGAGCCCAGCCAAGATCAGCAGAGCCTGCAGCCACAATCAGCTGACTCTCAGCGTATTCGTATTGAAATGAATCGGGACACTACGGTCCTTCCCTGCCGTGTCCTCCACCTGCCTTTTGTCCATGGAAAAACTTTAGCCAAAGAATCAGTTTAATCAGAGAAGTGAGAAAATGCAGAAGCAAAGGGAAACAGCCCCACAAGACTAAATAATAATAGTTGAGTCATTAAGCATTGTCAAGGACCTTTCTCCTCAAGGGCTATGGATAATATTCTGAGCCATGTCCTGTGAGCTGTCTGGTAGAGACTGAAACCCCTACCAGGTGGAAGAAGTTAACTACATAATAACCAAACTGTAGCCCTGAGACAAGCTGCCACAATCCTGAGAATTCACCTCAAGGAAATGGAAACTGGACCTGAAGGCTAACTGTATTTAAGATGACACTAAGCAGGCCATCGATGACGCATTTCAAGGTGACTGTCAGAGCTGATTGCGCTGTTTCTGTATGGAGCCCCCTCCCTCTGTCTATGAACGCTCTTACCCACCGAATGGCAGTGGAGGGGGACGAGCAGTCTCCCCTCCCCCACCCCTAGCTGCTGGCATCCAAAATAAAGCAAACGTTTCTATCCACCAACCTTGCCTCTTTGTTGGCTTCTGAATGGCAGCCAGACCCCATTCACTTTCAGTTACACGCAATGTGTGTACATCAACACACAGGTTTTGGTTGTTACCCAGCTATAGTTAATTATTCAATTATTACTAAATAGTTTTTTTTAATATATTTGATATACTGTTGTTGTTGTAGTCACTAAGTCGTGTCTGACTGTTTGTGACCCCATAGACTGTAGCCTACCAGGCTCCTCTTGAGAGGGTAAAAGGCAGGAAGGCCAGGGGTCTCCAAATGGAGGGAAAAGCCTGCAAGTGTCAGACATTTTATCTCTCTTAAGAGGCAGGAGGAAACAGACTAGTGATATTTTTTCCTTCTCTATACAAATTTAAAAGGAGGTTTCTCCTAAAATTCTGTGTTGCCATAATGACACCTAGTTTCACTTGAAGTTAACCATTGCCTTTTTCTTATGGAAATACTTGTCTTAAGATATGCTAATGTACTATGCATTTACCCCAAACTCTGTCTTCAAGTCGGTTCTGCCTTTTGGGCTCAGAACTTACTTGACAGACCAGTATGTTATACTTCGATATTGTTCCTCTAATCTATGTAAATGAAACTATTTGC
>SJYV01014503.1:0-10578 GCA_006410875.1 Neotragus pygmaeus
GATTTGGGAGACATGAGATTAGATACTTGGCAGTGTGAAAAAAACAAAGTGCTTTAATGATGGACAGCTGTTATTGGGAGAGAAGAGGATTGGGGGAGATCTCTATTGGTGGCCCAGTAATAAAGAATCCCTGAGTGGAAAAGATCTCCTGGAGGGGTAAATGGCAACCCACGCCAGTATTCTTATCTGAAAAATCTCATGGACAGAGGAGCCTGGCAGGCTACAGCCCATAGGGTCGCAAAGAGACACAACTGAGCATACACACCAGTAGGATAAACCTGTGACAAAAACGGAGATTTAATCCGAAAAATTGTAATTAAGATAAAATAAGTATTAGGTTATAGTCGTTTTAGTTGAGGTGTTCTTTTAAGATGAACTTTATGAGAACGCTTGTGTCTAAACTTGCACGCCTGAATCTTACTGTGTATTTAATGCGAACTCTTGTTTTTCAACCACATGATTAAATTTTTCTTTTGAAAGATGTTTCCGGGAAATGGGATGCATTAATTTTCATTAGTTTTGCTTTGCGTTTATTGTTTTGACTTTTTAAAACCAACAATTTGTCTTAATTTTGGCTATAAAAAATAAATAGCGCTTTTCAAGGGATTATGTAACTATTGTACTGTAATATTAGCTCTTTTATAAAGAATAATCGTTTGCTAAGAACAGCATACAAGTATTAGTAATACAGAAATTTTATATATAATTTTATGTCTATATAATGTTCCCCTTAAAAGAGCATTATAAAACTATATATTGAAAAATAAACCAAGTTTTCAGGAATTTTGCTTTACTGAAAGGGCTAGTGGCAAATGTCAGGTCCAAATAATAGTTTGTTTCTTTCTCTTCTAGGAATTACCCATACAGTAAATATGCTAATATTGAATAAGACAGCAGGAGTCTTTTTTAAACCATTAAGAAGGAAAATTTATGAATTTTTAGGAAGTTTTCATTTTCATCCTGGAAAACTATTTCTTCATAAACTAGTATTGGGAATTGAAACCAGTTGTGATGATACAGCAGCTGCTGTAGTGGATGAAGCTGGAAATGTTTTGGGAGAAGCAATACATTCCCAAACTGAAGTTCATTTAAAGTGAGTAGGCATTATCTTGGTAGTTTCCACTTTTTTTGAAAAATAAAATGGAATAAAATCTTAATTTATTACATATAAAAGGCAAATTTTAGAATCTAATTTCTTCTTTTGTGCAAAAGTCTTAATAACTGATGTAGAAAACCTTACACCCTTCAACCTGGCTTTTAAGAACCTCCACGGTAACTTCCTGACCTTAGCTAATCCTGTTGCCATAAAGAAACAAACTTCGGTGTTTCTTGAATTCCCATGGCTGATTCATGAATTAGCCATGAATTCCCTTCAGCAATGCCATTTCCTTTTGTCCAGATGTATGTTTCATGGTCTCCACTGAAATCCTAGGAAAGTATGACCTGACCTACAGCCTGTGTTAATCACTGAAAAAGAAAATCCTATTCATAAGTATAAATATATATATATATATATATATATATGTCACATCGATACTTAATAATATACCGTTGTATTAAAACACAGAATGGTGCCAAGTTTATAACCTCAGCTGTTTCCAGAGGGCCACCAGGCAGATTGCATAAACAAGTGGGCTGGGAATAATTTACAAAATAACTGTAGGAGGTCACTACTCCACTCCAGCCAGTTGTTGCCAAACAGGAATGTAGGCCTTATGTTATTTGATCATAAGAATTTTCAAGAGAATGGAAATCCAGAATGTTATGATAATATCTCCCAAATTTTAAAAATTAGTAGGTAACTCCAACTTATTAAAATACTGTGCAGTACAACTATGCCTTCAAGCCAAGGCTGGTGTTTTGAGACCATAAACTTGTATTTGAATCATGAATTAGCAGTTGGTATTGGCTCTGACTTTGGAAAGTTCCTTATCCTTTCTGAATCTGTTTTTTTTTTAATTTATTTTTAATTGGAGGATAATTGCTTTACAATGTTGTATTCTGTTCTGCCATACAACACCACGAATCAACCTTAAGTATACATATGTCCCCTCTCCCTTGAATCTCCCTCCCACACCTGCCCCTATCCCACCCCTTTAGGTTGTCACAGAGCACCAGGTTGAGCTCCTTGTGTTATATATAGCAGCTTCCTCCTAGCTGTCTGTTTTACACATGGTAATATGTTTCAGTGTTAGTCTCTCAATTTGTCCCACTCTCTCCTTCCCCTGCTGTGTTCACAAGTCTGTTCTCTATGCCTGTGTCTCTATTCTTGCCTGTAAATAGGTTCATCAGTACCATTCTTCTAGATTCTGTATATATGTGTTTATATAAATATTTGTTTTTCTCTTTCTGACTGTTGAACAGGCTTTAGGTTCATCCACCTCACTAGAACTGACTCAAATCCATTCCTTTTTATGGCTGAGTAATATTCCATTGTATATGTATGTGTGTGTATACCACAACTTCTTTATCCCTTCATCAGTCAATGGACATCTAGGTTGCTTCTGATTCTGTTTTCACATCCATAAGATAGGAAAGATAATACCTGCCTTATGGGATTGTGGGTTGCATGATACTTATAACAACAGAATATTATAATTAGAAATAGTATACTTGAAGAGGCAGAGTAGGCCTCTAATGGTTACATATTATATNTCGATACTTAATAATATACCGTTGTATTAAAACACAGAATGGTGCCAAGTTTATAACCTCAGCTGTTTCCAGAGGGCCACCAGGCAGATTGCATAAACAAGTGGGCTGGGAATAATTTACAAAATAACTGTAGGAGGTCACTACTCCACTCCAGCCAGTTGTTGCCAAACAGGAATGTAGGCCTTGTGTTATTTGATCATAAGAATTTTCAAGAGAATGGAAATCCAGAATGTTATGATAATATCTCCCAAATTTTAAAAAGTAGTAGGTAACTCCAACTTATTAAAATACTGTGCAGTACAACTATGCCTTCAAGCCAAGGCTGGTGTTTTGAGACCATAAACTTGTATTTGAATCATGAATTAGCAGTTGGTATTGGCTCTGACTTTGGAAAGTTCCTTATCCTCTCTGAATCTGTTTTTTTTTTAATTTATTTTTAATTGGAGGATAATTGCTTTACAATGTTGTATTCTGTTCTGCCATACAACACCACGAATCAACCTTAAGTATACATATGTCCCCTCTCCCTTGAATCTCCCTCCCACACCTGCCCCTATCCCACCCCTTTAGGTTGTCACAGAGCACCAGGTTGAGCTCCTTGTGTTATATATAGCAGCTTCCTCCTAGCTGTCTGTTTTACACATGGTAATATGTTTCAGTGTTAGTCTCTCAATTTGTCCCACTCTCTCCTTCCCCTGCTGTGTTCACAAGTCTGTTCTCTATGCCTGTGTCTCTATTCTTGCCTGTAAATAGGTTCATCAGTACCATTCTTCTAGATTCTGTATATATGTGTTTATATAAATATTTGTTTTTCTCTTTCTGACTGTTGAACAGGCTTTAGGTTCATCCACCTCACTAGAACTGACTCAAATCCATTCCTTTTTATGGCTGAGTAATATTCCATTGTATATG
This sequence comes from Neotragus pygmaeus, assembly GCA_006410875.1. Taxonomy (NCBI): domain Eukaryota; kingdom Metazoa; phylum Chordata; class Mammalia; order Artiodactyla; family Bovidae; genus Neotragus; species Neotragus pygmaeus. The sequence goes on from SJYV01014503.1 coordinate 3,568, forward strand.
TATGTGTGTGTATACCACAACTTCTTTATCCCTTCATCAGTCAATGGACATCTAGGTTGCTTCTGATTCTGTTTTCACATCCATAAGATAGGAAAGATAATACCTGCCTTATGGGATTGTGGGTTGCATGATACTTATAACAACAGAATATTATAATTAGAAATAGTATACTTGAAGAGGCAGAGTAGGCCTCTAATGGTTACATATTATATGAAAGGGGCTGTGGTGGGCCTTAATAAGGTGCAGTGAAATACTAGCAAGTCCTTGCCTCCAAAAAGCTTAACCAAATATTTGAGACATGATATATAGACCTACAAGGAAAGTTAGGAGTGCAAGGCAGAATAAAGTAAGTATCACAGAAGTAGTACAGACAATAACTTATTACCATACCTCAGTTTCACAATCCTTTTACTATTTTGGGGTTATTGGACATCTGAACAAAGGAATGTTAACTGCACAGAAAAGCCTCCCCTGACCACTTAATCTGAATTAGGTACTCCCACCCAGTTTATTCTATATCATCATGTCCTGGTTATTTTCATGATAGTTCTTTTCATAATTATGTTTATTTATTTATAGTGTTTTCCCCAAATAGACTAAGCTCCAAGGTGATGGAGGCTGTGTCTGTATTAATCACTACACTGTACCTAGTGGCCGGCACAACACTTGACATGTTGCGTGGGTCAGTGGCCATGAGAGACAGATAGGCCTTCAGTGAATGGAGATGGAAAGACTCTTGTAGACTGAGATAGTGTCATTGGCAAAGGCAAAGAGGTGAGAAAGCACTGGACAAAAAAACCTTTCAGTTTAACTAGGGTATAAGTCACGTGAGAAGAATATACAAGCTGTTTGATACCAGCTCATCTCAGCATGTATTGAACACCTACAATTGCAAAGCAGCCTCTGAGGCACTGTGGGTACAACTATATGATTTTTTTCCTCTGAGCAACTTACCATATAAAAGGGTTTAGATTCTGATTCAGCCACTGACTCGCTTGGAGACCTTGCACCATTTTCTGTGACTCAATGTGTCTATTTGTGAAATGGGGATAATAATGGCTCCTAGCTCATAATATTGTTGTGAAGATTAAATGTGAATTCTTTTAAAGTATATAATGTAGTTCTTGTCAAATAGAAAGGGCTGCAAAAACCCCATCTATTACTGGTAACAATAGTACTTCTCTTTCTGTTATATATTAGAGAAGACAAAGAGGCAAACAGGTTGTTGTAAAACAGTATGTAAAGTGAAGTAATAGAGGTCTGCTCTGGAGAGGAGTTCCTTTCTTCCAAGCCAGAGACCTGGAGGACAATCTTGACTTCTCCCTCACCACTCTGTACCCAAATCAGTCATCCGGTCATGGTAAATCTACCTTCCAAATATGGAAACTTTCCTCTCCCTTTTCTCGGACTTAATTGAAACCCTTATTGTTTCTTGTCTGAACTCCTGGCTCTAGCCTTGAGGCTAAATGGTTTCCATGCCTCTTTATTAGTTTTATTCCTTAATCATCCATTTTCCATACTGTCTAAAAATTATTTGATTATTAATTGACTTGTAGCAATCATTGTTAATTATTTGAGAATAAAGCCATTGTGTTTTTCATCTCTTTCATCTCTGATGCTTAGCATAATCCTTAAAATACATAGAAGAGGCACAGAAAGAAGGGAAGTGTAGGCAAGTGGGGGAAGGAAGAAATATGTAGAAGGGAGAGGATTTGGATTTAAAGTCTCCATATTCCAATCATCACTGCTTTTTTTCTGGCAACACAATATAGTACAACTCCAAGGATCGGAGAAAGTATCTGGCGAGGTATAGTTAGAAGGCTTTGAACAGAGTGACTTAATGAGTGAGGGCTTTTTGAAATTGCTGGTGACAATCAAACAGCCTGACCTCATCAGTACTCATAAACTTAATTAAATGTGGAAAGTGAGGAAAAGGAAGGAGATAAAGATGAGCCTTGAAACCTAAGCAGTTTAGAGGTTATTGATGCCATCAACAGAACTGAGGAATATAGAAGAAAAAGTAGCTTTAAAGAATTAAGGAAAATTGTATTACAATATGAATGTGTTGAAATAAGGTAATTCCTCTTAAATAGCTCCCTCATTGACTGACACATACATAGTTTAACTATTAAATAAATCATTGAATGCCATTTGTATAGAACCTGCAGATCTTACAACATCAAGTCATCAAATATTTGAAGTTCTTTTTCTGAGAGTAGAGGTATATCTTGCAGACCCTCTACATTTTTGCTCTGCCCTCTGATCAGCACATGCTTGCAGTTTTTTTGCTAACAACCTTTGCCTTGTAATTCTTTACTCTTGACATTTGGAGTCCACTGCTTGTCCTACGTGGACCAAAAATCAAAATTGGATTCTTGGATTAAGATTGGATTCCCAGACTTTATTTCAAGATTGCAGGTTGTCCTACCATGAGCTCAAGTGCAGTATGTTTAAAAATAAACTCATCTACGTCACAAAACTGTCTTCCTGCTTCTGTTAGGATTTCTTTTCTCCCAGTCATTCTGGCTCAGGATTTACCTTTGATGGCTTGGTTCCCCCTTCCCCTGATATCCAGTTAAAATTACAGTTTTCAGTTCTTTGTCCCTTTCCATTCTCATGGTCACTCAGTTTAAGATACAATAACCTTACACAAATACTTTTGCAATAACCTCTTTAAAAGTCTCCCTGCCTGCATATAGATTCCTTTCCCCAAAATCCTGATATCCTTTCCTAAAACCCAATTTTAACCTCTCCTTTCCTTATTCAAGACGTCTTCCTTAGAATGCTTCTCAGAATTATTTTGGTGGTTTCATTTATCAAGAAATAAACCTGTGGGAGTTTGTTGTGTTCAATTGTGCAAAGTCAGCAACAGTACATTACATCCTTAATCATTGCATGTTGAGTTCTTATAATGTACTACATATTATAAGGCACACATAATTAGAAAATACTTGATTTACTGATGTGTTTAGCTATATAATGATAATTTGAAAACATGCCTTCAGCCATAATACATACTTTTTCTTCCTCTATTTTTATAATCTTAAACTTATAAAAGTTGGGGTTTTTTATGTCTTTCAGAACAGGTGGGATTATTCCTCCAGTAGCTCAACAGCTTCATAGAGAAAATATTCAACGCATAGTACAAGAAGCTCTCTCTGCCAGTGAAGTCTCTCCAAGTGAACTCTCAGCAATTGCAACTACCATAAAGCCAGGACTTGCTTTAAGCTTGGGCGTAGGTTTATCATTTAGCTTACAACTGGTAGACCAGTTTAAAAAGCCCTTCATTCCCATTCATCACATGGAGGCTCATGCACTTACTATTAGGTTAACAAATAAGGTAGAATTTCCGTTTTTAGTTCTTTTGATTTCTGGAGGTCATTGTCTTTTGGCATTAGTTAGAGGAGTTTCAGATTTTCTTCTTCTTGGAAAGTCTTTGGACATAGCACCAGGTGACATGCTTGACAAGGTAATTATTTAAGAATTAATATCTCCATTCTTTTTTGTTAGGTGTCTGTTTCAGCTAAATAGTAATAGATGAACTAGCACTATTCATCTAAATATTTCTGGATAATATCGTATTAAACTGAAAATATTATGTGAGCAAAACAAAAAGAGTAGTGCATAATTTTATGAAAGATTCCTTCTAACCCATTCTGAATAAGATGATATGAGTTTTACATCAGTATATAAAGGCTCTAATAGTTTGCATATATTACATTTATGATTTTAGTCAAATAACATGAAAGAAAGTGCTTTGCGAATTATAATGTACCTTTTAAAACTGAAACAAGGATATATAAAATGACATAAGGACATTAAAGATGCACAATGTTTTATTATTAAATGTTATCATTGGTGATACCACTGACGAAGAGATTTATTTTCCTTTGTTTTAGCATTCTAAAAATGACTTCCTTATGTAAAAAACTTGCTTCTATCAAGCTGAAATTCAAAAGAAATAGGGCAGGTTCTTATTCTGAAGTTTATAATTGAGCAGTCATTGTCATTTTCAAACCTGTTTTCCATAAGAGCAAAAGTAGATAGGAAGGCAGTGATTGGCCACTATTGATCACTTGTCAGAGGAGCAAGATGTCTGTCTTGACCGACCACCAGATATAGTCCTTAGTTGTAGAAATATAGCATGTCTTATTCATCCAGGGTAAAAATCATTTCCTTTGTATTTTGGTTTCAAAATGTATAGTTTCATGATGTTACAAAATTTTTTGTTTGTTTTTGGTAGGTAGCAAGAAGACTTTCCTTAATAAAACATCCAGAGTGCTCCACCATGAGTGGTGGGAAGGCTATAGAACATTTGGCCAAACAGGGAAATAGACTGCATTTTTATTTCCAGCCTCCCATGCAACGTGCTAAAAATTGTGATTTTTCTTTTTCTGGACTTCAACACGTTATTGATAAGATGATAATGCAAAAGGAAAAAGAGGAAGGTATATTTATAATTAGTAAAGTTGGACAGATAAGTAACACTGGATGGTACCTAAAAATACCTGCTCATTCCTGCAGGTATTGAGCAGGGGCAGATCCTGTCTTCAGCTGCAGACATTGCTGCTGCAGTCCAGCACACCGTAGCCTGCCACATTGCAAAAAGAACACATCGTGCTATTCTGTTCTGCAAGCAGAGAGGCTTGTTACGTCAAAGTAACACAGTACTGGTAAGTCTTGTCATAGAATAGCAGTAATCCTTTACAGTGTGTTCCTTTCCTTTCCAGAGCTTAATTGACCATAAACATAGGATGAAAAGATCTTTATGCCATATGTTGTCCCTGACAGTAAGAGATTGTGTAGAATAAAAACTAACAGCCATTTCTTGTACAGGTATGGCTCTTTTATAGGACATCTGTACAGTCTGTGTGGCAAAAATGTTCAAGGCTGCATCTTACTGAATTTAAAAAAGAGTTTACAGTATGAAATAAAATGCAGTATAACTGCTATCACTGTTTTTAGAAAAATGGACTGTTTCCTTCAAATTTATGTTCCCCTTTGATGAAATCCCTTTAAATGTGCTTAAAAGGCTCAATAAGTTTCCTGTGTAACTGTATCTTGGGAAAATATTTAAACAGTAGGTTCACAAAATGGAATATTACACACATATCAAAGGTAATAGTTTAAGAATTATGTAGTAAAATTTTTAAAATGCTTATAAGCAAAAACTACAGGGTCTAAAATACTGTATAATGATTGTACCGTGAGGAAAGGGTTAGAAGAAAATGTACAGAAATGATAGTGATCATATGGCAATATTGAAGTTTTTTTTTTTTCTTTTCCAAATGTTTATTATATAGATACACTACTTAATCATTTACCCACCTACCAACATGTAATATTGTCTTATTGTATAATGCCAGTATTTTCCCCAGGTTTAGCTCACTGCTTACCTCATATTCATATGTGATATTTGTTCCCTTTGGTCTTCTGAACTTTTTCAGGTTGTATCTGGAGGCGTCGCAAGTAACTTATATATCCGAAAAGCTCTGGAAATCGTGACAAACGCAACACAGTGCACTTTGCTGTGTCCTCCCCCCAGACTCTGCACTGACAACGGTGTTATGATTGCGTGGTAAGCCACAGGGTATTTGTGGCTCACTCATAATTATGTAGATACTAATTGCTATTTCATCATGCTAAATTTTCTTCCTTTAAATCTTTGGCTATTTATTTTTAATGATTCTTATTTAGGAATGGTATTGAAAGACTACGTGCTGGCTTGGGCATTTTACACAACGCAGAAGGCATCCGCTACGAACCAAAGTACGTGGTACCATTCATAATCTCTGTGCAGCTGTACCATAAAAGTCAAAGCCTGAATTTTGCTTTTACAGTTAAGGTTTTCGTTTTCATTCTGGTGGTACTTGAAGAAAGATTATATTTTTTTTCTTCTAACCTAGGTGGTAGATAACTTACAGGAAATATTTTTGTTATAGCAATAAATTATAAAAATGTTGGCCAATTATAGGTTTGAAACACGGAGTCGGTAAGGATGATGCATGCTCTCGTTTGGGACCAGAATGGAAACCATGTCCGTGACCTGGACTTCTGCAGCGTCAGAACCATCTCAGCACCAATTGGCATGCTAAAAATAACAGAAATGTGTAAAAAGTATTCAGGTGTGAGACAGGGTTGTGAGCATGCATCTCCACAGGATGCTGAGAAAGTGCCAAAAGATAGTTTATTTTCTGCACTCCTTGGATTTCCCCTCCCAAATTGAAGTTCCTAGGAGTAGCACAGTTTTTCAATTTGTTATCAAGTTCTGGTCTAAGTTAATTCTGGGATAGTAAAAATAGTAAAGCATGATTATATTTCATTATCTAACGTAATTCTGTTTTAGTATTGTTTCATCTGCTGTTTTAAAACTTTTCAGCATTTTAGTATATAACTATCAACCACGTGAACCATAGACTATTGAAGCTGATCATAAATGGACAGATTTTAGTTAGTAGTGACAAAAAGAATCCCTTTAGTTGATGGCCTAGCCTCAGGTGAAATCCACCATCTGATCCAACACAGCCTTCTTGTGGCAGTGTTGAGGCTGGAGATGATGGCTTTTAGGTTGGGGTCCAGCTGAAGCCTAGCATATGCTAAACACGTAAAAAAAGCAGAAATCTGAGGCCAAAGTTATTTACTGACGAAGAGGGTAGGATCTAAGGCCTCTCCTGCCACCAGTGACAAAGGAACGTAGAAGGAATGAGCCTGCTTTTGAAACCTCAGAGAAGAGCTGGTGGAAACCTGGTGAATTTTTGAAGTAGGAATGGATAGTTTAGCTGTATGGTAAACTTTTTAGCCTTTTAGCATTGTAGAGCATAAAGCATTTTTTGTAATTTTTTTGTTTCAACTTTTAAGTTATTTACAGTATTTGAGAACAATAGAACTCTTTCAAAAACATCTCAACCCCAAACTCACTAAATTGTGTACATTAAATATGTATAGTTTTTAACATGTCAATTATACCTCAAAGAGATTTATTTGTTCATTTTTTTTTCTTTTAGAATAATG
>SJYV01014504.1:0-10000 GCA_006410875.1 Neotragus pygmaeus
ACCAGATCACTTCCAATGGTGAGAAACCCAACAAAATCACCACGTTTGGGGAGACTTTTAATGGTAGAAAAAGTCATCACAAGTTGCGTGAATGTGGGAAAGCTACCAGCCGCAAACACAATCTTGTTTACCACCCAAGAGTCTCTGCTAGAAAAAGAGTTTATGAGTTTAGCAAATATGGGAAAGCCATGCACTGTAAGTACTCACTTATTCAGCTCCAGAGAGTCCACACTGGAGAAAAGTCTTATGACTGCAGTGAATGTGGAAAATCTTTTAGGCAACGAGCCACTCTCATTATACACCAGAGAGTTCACACTGGAGAAAGGCCTTATAAATGTGGTGAGTGTGGAAAGTCCTTTAGTCAGTGCTCCAATCTTATTGAACACTGCAGAATTCACAGTGGAGAGAGACCTTTTGAGTGTGAGGAATGTGGGAAAGCCTTTGGGTGCAAATCCAATCTTGTTCGGCACCAGAGAACCCACACTGGAGAAAAGCCTTATGAGTGCAGCGAATGTGGGAAATTCTTTAGACAAAGCTTCACCTTGGTTCAACATCGGAGAATTCACACCACAGCAAGGCCTTATGTTTGTGTCCAGTGTGGGAAATCCTTTAGCCAAAGAGCCACTCTCATTCGACACCAGCGAGTTCACACTACTGAAAGGCCTTATGAGTGTGGGGAATGTGGGAAAGCTTTTGGATCCAAATCCAAGCTTGAGCGACACAACAGAAGTCACACTGGAGAAAAGCCTTATGAGTGTGCTGAATGTGGAAAATCTTTCAGACAGAGTTACAGCCTCGTTGAACACCAGCGTATTCACAGTAGAGCAAGGCCTTTTGAGTGTGGCCAGTGTGGGAAGTCCTTTAGCAGAAGAGCCATCTTCACTAAACACCAGAGAATTCACACTGGAGAAAGGCCCTATAAATGTAGTGAATGTGGGAAATCCTTTAGTCGAAGCACAAGCCTCATTCAGCACTGCAGTATTCACACTGGAGCCAGGCCTTATGAATGTGGGCAGTGTGGGAAATCCTTTAGGCAAAAGTCTGTTCTCATTCAACACCAGGTAGTTCACACTGGAGAAAGGCCTTACGAATGCAGTAAATGTGGCAAATCCTTTAGCCAACGTTCCAGCCTCAACCTCCACCAAAAATTTCACACTGTGGAGCAGCCCCATGAATGCAGGAAATATGGGAAATCGTTTACTCCAAACAGCTAACATTGTTTAGCACCAAGAAATCCACACTTTGAGAAAGACCTTAGACCTGAAGGAATGTGCTCTCTCCTTGTTCATTATAACAGCACTAGACAGCTTTTGTAAGGGAGCCATCCGCATGAAATTGAACCTCATACTTGCAAACATCTAATGACTTGAAATTCCCAATGAGTTCCAGTTGTCTGTGAGGCTTACAGGAGCTACATTCCATGTTCTGAACTCCCCAGGGCTGTCATCAAAGTTACATCACTGCCAGTTTCTCTGGTAGAACCCATCTCACCTCTTCCTTGCACAGTATTTCATCGGTCACAAGGCTGATGTCTGTGTGCCCTAATGTTCCCTGGAGGAAATCTTGAGTAGTATGTGCCCTTACATTTTCCTATTTCAATCGATTAAGTATGAATCTGACCTTCAAATTTGTTGGTTTCACTTGATACTTCTGGTTGGTTTTCCTGCCTCCAGGTCACCAGCTTGGAATTGCCCCCTATTGCTCTGGTTTGTGCAGCAATAAAGGTCTTATTGTTTAATCTACCTTTAATCTTGGGGTTGTATTCACTGTGGGGGGTGGGTGGAAAACAGAATTGGCCTATTTGTTTGAAAGGATGGACAGCTTTCATGCGTCCTCAGCTTTATGTGCCTCAGCAGGGACAATATAATGATAGGAGAGTATAATTTTCATTCCAGTTTTAACCTAATTTGAATTCCTCCTCAAGGTCTCTTAGGAACTAAAACAGTGTTTTGTTTAGTTCCTAAATGTGTGACCTTGAATATATGACCTAATGGGTGACCTGGAAGCTTACATACTGTGTGACCAATATGTGGCGTAGTGGTGAAGAACCTGCCTGCCAGTGCAGGAGACTCAAGAGATTCCAGTTCAATCCCTGGATTGAGAAGACCCCCTGAAGTAGGAAATGGCAACCCACTCCAGTATTCTTGCCTGGGAAATCCCGTGGACAGAAGAGCCTGGCGGGCTATAGCCCATGGTGTCACAAAGAGTCAGACACAACTGAGTGACTAGGCAACACAGCACATGTAGGTTACCCTGAGGAAGGATCACTTGTTCCAGCAAGCTCCAGGGCCTTTGGGAATGCCATGAATTTGTTTTCATATTCCCAGAGGGTATCCCTTAATGCTCAGCACTGTTAAAGGGAAGCTTTCCACCAGGTTCTACAAAGGAGCCAAATGTCTCGAAGCTCATAATTCTGTGGACTAGTATCCCTCCTCAGACATCAGGATCCAGGTTTAAACCTTAATTGGTACTGAAATTCAGTTGTTGAGTCACTAAATCATGCCCCACTCTTTTGCGACCCCATGGATTGTAGCCTGCCAGGCCCCTCTGCCCATGGGATTTCCCTGGCAAGAATATCAGGTTCCCATTTCCCCCTCCAGGGGATCCTCCCGACCCAGGAATTGAACCTGAGTCAATTATGTTTCCTGCATTGTCAGACAGATTCTTTACCACTGAGCCGCCAGGGAACCCCCTGAAATTCTGGGTGTGATTAATAATCAATGGAGGATCCTGCATCAAATTAAATGGAATGTGCCTCTTCTCATGTGCATCCATAAATCTTCCAGTGACTATACCTGTGTGGAATCACAGCCCTTCCAGAGCTGTGTATCTCCTGTAGCTGAATTTATTGTTGGCAAAGTAATCTAAAAGTTCTATGAATCCCCATTGTCTTTCTGGGCTGGCCACCTCCAGGTCGTTGCCGTACAGACAGGGAAGTGAGGACTGAGAATGGAGGTCCTGTTGTCCAGGGATGTGGCTTTTGTGGTCCATCTAGTGGTCCTGTTGTCCCAGACTGGAACAGTCTCTGTTGCTTGCCAGCACTTCCTGCACTGGCTCAGGGCTACCCTTCTCCAAGAATGGGAGAAAATAGGGTGGAGTTGGTATTCAGTTCGGAGAAGGCAATGGCAACCCGCTCCAGTACTCTTGCATGGAAAATCCCATGGATGGAGGAGCTTGGTAGGCTGCAGTCCATGGGGTCGCTAAGAGTCGGGCATGCCTGAGCGACTTCACTTTCACTTTTCACTTTCATGCATTGGAGAAGGAACTGGCAACCCACTTCAGTGTTCTTGCCTGGAGAATCCCAGGGACGGGGGAGCCTGGTGGGCTGCCGTCTATGGAGTTGCACAGAGTCAGACACGACTGAAGCGACTTAGCAGCAGCAGTAGCAGCAGCATGATAGCTCTCTGTTTAACTTTTTGAGGACCTATATCTATGTCACGATCACAGTGGTGGTTACACACTGTATACATCTGTCAGAACTCATCAAATTGGACACTTATGTGGTCAGTTTTATTACATAATTTATAATTATGTAAATTACAATGCCATAACATTTATTTTTCAAGCAAGAAAGAAAAGAATTGGGACCAACCAGAAAAAAAAAAAATTGTAATTAAACCTGAATCACACACTTCACTGATGCACAGTGCTGAAATTAACAAAAGGCTGCCAAATCTCTATTCAGTTTGTGCTGTGTAGATGGAGCCAAGCCCAAAGTGTCCTGAGCTTGTTTCAGAAGTCGTGACAGGAACACTTCAGGCATTCGAGAGAAAAGGTCTGATCTCGCTCCTGGAACTATCACCTACCAAAAGACGGGTATGTGGTAACTCTCCCAGCACCCCTGCTTCAAGAACCTCCTACCTCCACATGGTGCCTCTCTGTGAGCATTTCACATCGGGGCTTCCTTTCTTCCACTTTCCATCTTCCAGCTTTCCAGGATTCCTCATATTTTACGGTTACTGAGAAGATTGCTACTCTTGTCTTTGAATGTGTATGTCTATTTTTGAGGTCTGCAAAAGAACAAGGTGGGTTTAGTTTACCTTCTTGTATCTCTCAGAGCGCAGTCTCCTGACCTAAAAATTATAATATAGTCTTTTCCTCTCAATTTTGTTGGAAGAACCAAATAACATAATGATGTAAAAGAACTGTGTAAACAGAAAGCCAACAAAAGGCTTATAATAAAAGCTAATGTGTTCTCTAGAGCAAGTTGAAAGCCAAACATGAGATTTCCCATTAAGAATGTAACTTTTTTTTTAACTAATAAATTTTTCTTGTCTACGTATATTCTGCTTGACGTTCCCCACTTTTCCCAGGAAAATCCTACAAGGTAGTGACCCAGAAAGACAAATTAAATTAATGCTGAATTTTTAGAAAGATAGATTGATAGATGATGGATATAGATGATAGATAGAGACATGATAGATAAATAGATGCATAGATAGAAAAAGTTGTTTATTTCTCAATGTTTTTACAGAAGCATAAAACACACTTGAATGTGTCATTATTTTAAAATGATGAAATGGAAGTCCTTCCCCTTTCCCTGAGTGACCTTCCAAAATTCTGCCTTAAAGCACAAATGGAAATGCATCTGTCATCTTTTCTCCACTGTACAACACACATTCAAAATTCTTAGACGCTCTCTTAGCTTCTCTCAAATNGTATAATGGCATTTCACTGTAGTTTTTAACTGTAGTTCTCTGATATTTCATGATTTCAAGCACTTTTTTCCTGTTTATTTGCCACTTGTATATCTTCTTTAATGACTGTAATAGCACTTGCTTATTTTGAAATGGATGTTAACTGATGTTTTCCTTTTTATTGATAAATAAAAGACATTTGTCAAACAAAGATGTGTTGGAACTTCATTTACTCTTCTGCAGTGATGTGTCATCTCTACTAAAAGGAAATACTGTTTTTGATGCTATGAGAATGAGAGTCAATTCCTAGGCAGATTGATAAGAAGTTCAGGGTCCCCAAGGAGGAAAAAGAGGTCTGGGGCTATTGAAGTGAAGATTCGATGCAGTTCAGTTCAGTCCAGTCGCTCAGTCGTGTCTGACTCTTTGCAACCCCATGAATCACAGCACGCCAGGCCTCCCTGTCCATCACCAACTCCCAGACAGAGTTCACTCAGACTCACGTCCATCGAGTCCGTGATGCCATCCAGCCATCTCATCCTCGGTCGTCCCCTTCTCCTCCTGCCCCCAATCCCTCCCAGCACCAGAGTCTTTTCCAATGAGTCAGCTCTTCGCATGAGGTGGCCAAAGTACTGGAGTTTCAGCTTTAGCATCATTCCTTCCAAAGAAATCCCAGAGCTGATCTCCTTCAGAATGGACTGGTTGGAACTCCTTGCAGTCCAAGGGACTCTCAAGAGTCTTCTCCAACACCACAATTCAAAAGCATCAATTCTTTGGCGCTCAGCCTTCTTCACAGTCCAACTCACATCCATACATGACCACAGGAAAAACCATAGCCTTGACTAGACGGACCTTAGTTGCCAAAGTAATGTCTGGAATTCTCAAGGAGGAGTTTTTTTTCCCTGCATTCCTTTGTCTTAGTCAATTACACAACTCAGAGTAAACTCTGTTCTAGGGATTATACAACAACAATGTATCGGGCTAGAGGACAGTTTTTCCATCCTGAAAACCTTCTGACTAATCCTGATATCTTAGAATGTATATTATGGGAGTGAGTCTGAAGGATCCTCTATTGTTAAATTATCATCTTGTTATCCTAAAATGTAAATTGTGGGAGTAGGTCTGGTAAAATTTTCACAAACTTGATATATTCTTTTGATTCATTATAATAATTAATTAAAAGGTATATAACTCCATTGCTAACACTGGTAAAATTTTCACAAACTTGATATATTCTTTTGATTCATTGTAATAATCAAAAGGTATATAACTCCATTGCTAACACTTTCTGCCCCCTTCTGATGTCTATGTCAGAAGCTTTCTCTATTCCTATTACACAAAAGCTCTGAGCAATCAAGCCTCGTCCCTGGCCCTGGATTGAATTCTTCTCTTCTGGAGGCCAAGAATCCTGGCATCTTTTCGTGGGTTAGCAACAACCTTTCAAGAATATTTTCTCAAAGTTTTGATGCTATTTACAGTTAACACTCCCACAATGTTTATACTTTCAAGCATTATCTACCGTCTTAACATATTCTCTCTCACTTTCATAACTCTATCCATTCAGTCAAATAAAGATGACCCATTTTGTAGAATTTGCCGGTTTCTCTGGTGTATGTATCCCCATCGAGGTGCATTTCAAATTGGCAAAAGATGTCACTAAACACGGATTTGGGAAGAGTGTGCAGTAGCACAGTATTGTATTTCTATGGTGCTGATGCAGTGTTCACAAAAAACATCAAGGATATACAGGAGTAAAACAGTAAAATAATTTGGAAGTGACAATTCTTGATCATTTCTTACATTTACTGTTTAAAATAACTATTGAAGTAACACAATAGTCTTCTAATAAATTCTGTATATTTAAAGTGAAAGATTTGTGTTCTGATACATGGTTAAGAACGTGAAACCAAAAGTTTCCTCTGCCCTTTTTAGTCAGCCACGTTCATCCTGTCCTGTTGGCCTGGGGAATGAAAGCGGAGGCGCCAGACCTTAGAACAGACCAGGGATCCCAGCCCTGCTGAGGCCTTTGCAAGACTCACTCTTCCCCAGAGGCAGGTTGGGCATCACTGAACCTGTAAAAATCCCTCATCTGGAGCAGGTAGTGGAGGGGGGCCTGACCGCGGCCCAGTCTGACATTCCAGATCAAGGGGTGGGTGTGTGCTGTGGGAACTGAGGCCTCCTGGCACACGCCCCAGCTTGTCATCTCAGTTTAATTTTCTAGCGGGAACCCCTCCCCCGACCTCACCTTCCTAGTTCTTGCTGTAATCTATTGACAATCGTAGTATTGCTTGTGCCGGTCTGCTTCCACCGTTCGCACAGAATTAGGACTAAAATCAGAAATGAGGGTGGGGTGCATTCCTTCTGAGACCAAGGCTTAAGCCGTCGGAGTCACGTACCTGTTTCGTCTGTACCTACGTTGTTCTGGCTCTCTGCACTGGGAAAAAAGGCGCCGCCACCCAATCCCGCCCACCCCAGCCGGGGCACAGGGGTGCGTCTTGAATATGTGTGAGTCCCTGGAGCGCTGCGCCGTCCAGTCTGCCCGGTGCTGCACCCTTCGCGGGGACAGTCCCCGGAACACTTCCATCTGTCCTCACTCAAACAGGATGTCCAGATTTGGAAATCTACGTCAGCAGGTTTCACGGCGTTCCTTGGTCTTAAAAAGGGAAAGTGAAAGTCGATCAGTCCTGTATGACTCTCTGCGACCCCATGGACTGTAACCTGCCAGACTCCTCTGTCCGTGGAATTCTCCAGGCCAGAATCCGGGAGTGGGTAGCCTTTCCCTTCTCCAGGGAATCTTCCCAACTCAGAGATGGAATCCAAGTTTCGCGTTGCAGGCAGATTCTTTGCCAGCTGAGCCACCAGGGAAGCCCAAGAATGCTGGAGTGGGTAGACTATCCCTTCTCCAGCGGATCTTCCCGACCCAGGAATCGAACAGGGGTCTCTGACATTGCAGGTGGATTCTTTACCAGCTGAGCTACCGTGATGTCTTGAGAGCGGTCAATTTCAGGGCTTCACGGTATCCTAACAACTCCGTTGCTTAAACGTTCGCACGACAGGGAGGCCGCAGAAATGCCGGGATCCGCCCACCACCCTTCTTTCGCAGCAAAGATTTCCATGACGTAGGGGCTCATTCATAAAACGCTGTTATAAACAGAGGCGGCGGCGACTGGTTCTTGCCAACCGCACTGCGAGCGGACCGGCCAAGGGCGGAAAGGCAGAGACGGCGCGCCGCCCCCGGGCTCCCCTCCCCGCTTTCCTCCCGCCGGTCACCACGTGGCGTCCTCCCGCTTCACCTGCGCCGGCCGGACCAGATCAGTCGCTCTTGATGCCATTCCCGGGCTGACTTCCACCGCGGGCTCTCCAGAGCACGCTCAGGAAGGCTGGGCTAGCGGGCCCGCAGCTCGGGGGTCACTCCTTCACTGGGGAGGGAGGCTGCTCGGAGCGCTGGACGTGCTGGAAGCGCGCGCACGGTTGTCCCAGTGAGAACTGTCCCTTCCTCGCGCCGGCTCTTTCTGAGCGCTTCGGCCCTTGGCTCGGTGGCTGGTGTCCGACGAGAGCCGAGCAAACGGGTGCCAAACGGACTCCTCACTGGAGGCCGGCTCCCCGAGGGGACAGCAGAAGGCGGCCGTCCTCCCTCCGCCGGCCCCCCGGAGCAGGCAGGAGGGGCAGGTGTGTGAAGAAGTTCATTGATAAAAAGCGAGTTCCTGCAGGTGACTCTTGGGGGTCTCCTGCGTCAGAGCAGAAGAGAATGCTTATAAACAACCCCTGCGACTATCATTCCCTCAGTATCCCTGGCTCGAAGGGGGCCTGATGACTCAGCTGGTAAAGAATCTGCCTGCAGATGCGGGAGACACAGAGAGGAAGTTTCCATCCGTGGGTCGGTAAGATGCACTGTAAGAGAAAACGGCGACCCACTCCAGTGCAATTGCCTGGAGCATCCCATGGACAGAGGAGCCTGACCGGCTACAGTCTATGGGACCAGCACCTGACGGGGGGCGGCATGCTAACAAACCAGAAGAGTGGGGGTCCCCGAGATGAGTGCTATTACTGGGGATCGGGGCAATGTACACAGGCAACAGTCATGAGCGGATTTCACTGGTGGGTTGGAATATCACTAGGTCACAGGGAAGGTAAGGGAAGCTTGAGTTGGGGCCACAGCTGCATCACTCTCGTGTACCTGGTCACCCGGGCGTGCGTACAGTCAGTCTGCGGGAACGCTGAGGCAGAAGAATATTTAACTTAAATAGTTTATAATATATACATTACCATATGTAAAATAGACAGCCACTGGGAATTTGCTTTATGACTTACGGAACTCAAACCTGTGTTCTGTGACAACCTAGAGGGGTGAGATAGGATGGGAGGAGGGAAATTCAAGCCAGAGGAGCCATACGTATACCTGTGGCTGATTCATGTGGATGCATGGCAGAAACCAACACAGTATCGTAAAGCAATTATCCTTCAATTAAAAATAAATTTTAAAAGTTTAAGTTTATGTTACAAGGGTCTTAAAGACAAGACGCAGAAAACACAGCAGGGATCTGGACCGTCGCCTTCAGGCATTCCATGCCGCGAGCCTCTGCAGTTCCTCCGCGAGCTCTTCTCCAGACCTCTGGGCCCCAGGGTCCTCTGGAGACACCTTTCTCCTGGAGGGATGCTGAAAAAGAACTACCCAGAAACCTCTGCTCCGTTTGAGAGCGCCAGGCAGCTGATGTCAATGAAAGGGGCGTTGCCGGCTCGCAAGGTCAGAGGCGGGACTTCCTGCGCCGCCGGAGCGGGGTTTTCGTTTTGAGGCAGGTGTGCTCGCACTCGCCAGGATCTGTAAACGGGATTTGGGTTGCTATTTCCACTTCCAGGGACTCTTCCTGAGTGCACACCCCCTTCTGTTCTTCCCTTGCTCACTGCATTCCTTCCTGCCCGGCGTGCAGCTTTTGCGCTTGCATCTCGCTTTGTCTGGTCCCAGATCTCTGTAGGGCTGTCTCTCCCCGCTCCCTCTGCCTCAGCGTCTCCTCTTAGGATCGTCTTTTCCTTGCAGTTTTCCTTCTGGCTGAGATACCCCTGGCACCCACCTGCGCATCTTCTGGAAACTCTGCCATCTTTTGCTGAATGTTCAAATCTCACATCTTGTGGCCTCTAGTGGAAGCATGGAATCCTAACCACTGGACCATCAGGGAATTTCCTGTGGCGACTTTCTGGAGCTGCCTGGACCTCAGGCCTCTGCCTAAGACACAAAGTTGATGATGGCCTTTACCTTGCGGGCCGAGTAGGGGGATTAGTAAAACTGTGCCGGCCCTCCCGCATCTGGTGTGTGAACGTGTTATTTTCTCTTTGGTTCTCAGAATCGTGGCACATTGCGAATGAGCATA
>SJYV01014507.1:0-14048 GCA_006410875.1 Neotragus pygmaeus
GTTAATTTCAGAGTTGGGATGTTACTGTTGATAGCAACGTATCCCCCCCAACCCTGCCACAAATCATAAACTTGAATGTGTTCTGCTCATATGGGAATTAATTCAATCCGCTCAGTAAGTGTGAAAGTAGGCAATATTATCTTCATCTTGATAAATAAGGACACTGACAATTAAGAAGTCCAATGTCCAATGCCACTTATATTTGATAAATGAAAGCCCATGACATACTCACAAGACGACCTGATTCAAATCTATAATTTTTTTCACACTTATTACTAGCAGTGCCTTGTATGTTATACTTTAAGGTCACAATCTATGGGTGAGTACTGATCTATTATAACTATGCTTGAAGTCATGATTATACCGGATTTTGGACACACACCCCCCCAAACACAATACATATGTACACATAATAAAAAACAAAACAACAACAACAACAAAACCAGAAATCTAGCAGCAGACTGGAGGTCGAGTGGAAAGGATGTTGAACACAAGTAAGAGACCAAGAGAAATTTGAAATTAAAATAATTTCAAATTATTTTAAAAAATGTGATACTAGAATTAATGTTTAAAAAGTGCAAATGTAATTAACTTTTGCCTTCTTTAATTTAAAAATATGTATTGAAGGACTTCTCTGGTGGTCCGGTGGTTAAGAATCCACCTGCCAATGCAGGGGACGGGTTCGATCCCTAGTCCGGGAAGATCCCACATGCGATGGGGCAACTAGCCCTGTGCAACACGACTGCTGAGCCACTGCTCTAGGGCTGCAAGCCACAGCTACTGAGCCCACGCGCTGTAACTGCCCAAGCGCGTGCCTAGAGCCTGTGCTCCGGGACGAGAGAAGCCACCACAGTGAGCAGCTGGAGCACCGAAACTGGAGAGCAGCCGCCCTCGCTGCAACGAGATAAAAGCCTGAACAGCAACAAAGCCCCAGCACGGCCAAAAATAAAAATATGTACAGGGGGAAAAAAAGTGTTGAACATTTGGATGCACGGTACCCACTGATCTCTCCCCCACTGATGGAAAGATGCAGCTCTTAGAAAGCCAGGCTGTCATTAATTAGGCTGATCTGCTGCTGCCTCTTTTTTGACAAATCCTCCATGTAAGTCAAGCCTACTTGGGAAGGGCTGCTTGGCTAATTTATTTATTCTTGGGGTGAAAGCCACATTTAAAAGCTTTGCTCTAAGACAAACAGCAGCCTTGAAAAGAAATCTGACCACTGGCATTCCAGGTCTGGCTCCTGGGTCCCCAACGCACCCCCGCCCTGTCCCTCGGTTTCTCTATGTCACTCGAGGAAAGTAGCTGGGTTCTGGTTCTGAGCAGCATGGAGACTGGGTGGTGCCATGTGCTCGGTGATCTCAGACGTCCTGACATGGAGATCGTAAATGGCTGACGGTGCCTGTTACCGTGGTAGACACAGGTGACCAAGCTGTCATTCACATACCAACACCTGTTTGGCAAAGGTGAAAATCATAAACCGAGGCCTCCACGGTCCCTGGCATGTGCTTCCCGGCATTTCTACACCCAGTGAACTCCACGTTGGCAATTATAATCTATCTGGACGTACAAACAGGGGACCAACACAGAGACAAAGCCTTTGTCCAGTGTCCTGGTGTGGCTGGTAGGCTACTCCTGTGACCCAAGGTCCTGCCTCAAGTCAGATGGATTCTGCTGTAATTGAACAGCCCACAGAAGAAAAGGTAACCAGTAACACTCCTGAAGAATCACTGCTTCCAGAGAATTTTTAGAAAATGATGGATAACACTAAATCTACGGTAAGTGGAATCAGAGCCTCCTTGGGCTATTGGGAAGACACTTTGAGGTTCTTGCATCTTAGGGTCTTGCTTAGGGATCCCAGATATACCTGTACTCTCAGAAGGGGAGAAGGGACAAAATTCCAGGTAACACAATGCTGAGTTGGCCCCATCAACATATGCCACGATTTACTCATTTACTCTCATTACTGTCTGTCTCCTTGGTAGGAGGGAGGAAGGGTCTCCCACAAAATAGACACCGAGAAATCACTGTTTCACAGGATTTTACTCAGTTAGAAACAGGAATGAAATTCCGACACTTGCTACAACGTGGACAAAACGTGAGGACACGATGCTCAGTGAAGTAAGTCAGCCACGAAAGGACAAAGATGGTCGGATTCCTCTTCTAGGAGGTCCCAAGAGGAGTCAGACTCCCAGAGACAGAATGCAGGATGGGATCGGGTGGGCTCCCGGGGTGGGGGAGGGGAATGAGGAGCTTTGCTTAACCTGTCTCTTATACACATCTCTTTTTCAGTNGGATTCCTCTTCTAGGAGGTCCCAAGAGGAGTCAGACTCCCAGAGACAGAATGCAGGATGGGATCGGGTGGGCTCCCGGGGTGGGGGAGGGGAATGAGGAGCTTTGCTTAACAGGGACAGAGTTTCAACTGGGGAAAATGAAGAGAGTTTTGGAGATGGATGGTGGTGATGATTGCTTGACACTGTGAATGTACTTAATGCCGCTGGATTATACTCTTCAAAATAGTTAGGCTGGAGCCTTAGTCACAGGACCACCAGGGAACTCACAGTTTTCACCTCAACTATCTCTGCACGTGATTGTGAACACCGCACAAGTACTGATTCGAGGGTTACAGATACATTTTAACCAGCAGGTGAATCTGCAAACATGGAATCCAAGAATAATGTCGTCCGTCCATACAGTGGAATATAAGGTACTCAGCCAAAGAAGGAACGAGAGGTTGAAACATGCTCCTATGTGGATGGACCTGGGAAAAACCCTGCTGAGTGAAAGAGGTCAGGCACGTAAGCTCTTATCCCACCTGTAGGATAAGTTAAGGGAACATTCAGGATAAGTCCATCCATAAAGGTAGAAAGCAGATTAACAGGTGCCTAGGACTGGGGGCTTCCCTGGTGGCTCAGACGCTAAAGAATCCGGCTGCAATGTGGGAGACCTGGGTTCGATCCTTGAGTTGGGAAGATCCCCTGGAGGAGGGCATGGCAACCCACTCCAGTATTCTTGCCTGGAAAACCCCACAGACAGAGGAGCCTGGTGGGCTACAGTCCATAGGATTAAAAAGAGCTGGACATGACTGAGCGCCTAAGCACAACAGGACTGGGGGAGACTGGAGGGTGACAGCTCCTGGGTATGGCTTTCTTCTGGGGGTTCTCAACTTGACTGCACGAAAAAAAAAAATAGAAGGGGGAAATTCCCTGATGGTCCAGTGGTTAGGAACTGGCGCTTCCCCTGTCGTGGGCCTGGGGTTCAATCTCTGGTTGGGGAACTAAGATCCTGAAAGCCACGTGGTGAGGCCAAAGAAACAGTTTTTAATTAAAACATTTTTTAAATCAATAAAATTGATTGTGGTGACTCTGAGAACATTAAAGGCCACTGTACTGCACACTGAAATTGGCGGATTGTATGATATGTGCATTGCATGTTGGTTAACAGGTAAACTGAGAGGAAGGGCCATCTTTCTGCAGGAGGAGAGGGAGCCGAGGGACCTGTAGGCTGGACACCCACTGTGAGTGAATCTTGCTGTCCCTGACTCTGAGTCAGCCAGGAATCTGTATTTATCCTGCCATCGTGTTCTCCTGCACCAGCACAGCTACGGTGGGGCAGGTGAGCAGTGGCCGGGCGCTGGGATCTGGGCGGTGCTGTCTGCACTGCCACGGGAGCCACCTAGGAGCTTAATTAGCACCCTCTGCCCGCCGCTGAGAGGTGCCATTGACCGGTGTGCTCCTGGCCCACTGTGGCGACGCGTCCACCGTGGAGGGGCCCAGAGGAGAGGGAGGGACAACAAAGAGAAGTGAACGGTGAAAATGGAAAAAGTTCTTGGCCTGGAGGAAAAAACACACCCCGTTCTCAGCCACAAACATAGACAGCAGTCCGGTTCTCAGGATATTTTTTTTTTTTCAAACCTGGAATCTAGAAAAATAGTATAGATGATCTTATTTACAAAGCAGAAATAGACACAGACATAGAGAACAAATGGATGGATACCAAAGGGGAAAGGGGTGAGGTGGGATGAACTGGAAGCTTTGGATTAACATATATACACTACTGACAGCAGGTATAACATCGCTAACTGATGAGAACCTACCATATACAGCACAGGGACCGCTACTCAGTGCTCTGTGGTCACCTAAATGGGGAGGAAATCCAAAAAAGAGGGGGCACGTGTAAACATACAGCTGAGTCATTGTGCAGTACAACAGAAACTGACTCAACACCGTAAAGCAACTATACTCCAGAGAAAACTAATAATAATAATAAAAAAAGATGCTACCCTGGGTTAGGCTTCTGGGTGGGAGAGCCTCAGATAGACTGGTCATGTAATACAGGTATATATCCTAAGCCTGGTGGCTCAGACGGTAAAGATTCCACCTGCAAATGCCAGAGACGCAACAGACAAGGGTTCGATCCCTGTGTCGGGAAGTTCCCTTGGAGGAGAGCATGGCAATCCACTCCAGTGTTCTTGCCTGGAGAATCCCATGGACAGGGGAGCCTGGAAGGCTACACAGTCCATGGGGTTGCAGAAGTGACTTAGCACCCACATACCCTGGGTTATGAATCATATTCCTCCTAATGTTATTCAATGAATAAAAGCAAATAACGTAATCACTTTTTAAAATGTCCTCGCTGCTAAAACCACCACAACAAAACTCCCTGTTTTGTCTTGGTTTCTTAAAGAGTGGTCTCTGAGCAAATCAGGTGACGAAGCTGGTGTGAGACCTGTAGTGATCCCATCTTGAGATGTTACTTGGATGACAGACCCCACGCTGTGCAGTTCAGGTGAACAGGGGCTAATTTCTATTGCACTTAGGCTCCTGAGTGAGCTGCTGTCTATAAACCCCCCGATACACCAGCAGGACCCCATCAGCCCATGGGGGAATTGTAAGGACCCACAAGGAAAGTCTATGAATATGACTTAATAGTTACAGACCTGTTGAAAGTAATTTTTCAAGGAAACCCATCAAGTGACCATCTTAATTGGACTTAAGCTGTCCTTATATAATCTAGACCCACACTGGTTTCCAGAAACACTGACTTCCAAATAAGAATTTTAAATTCTAACCAACAAGGATATACCCCCTGTTGTTATACCAACAACCATATACCCCCCTGCTGTATAGCATGGGGACCTATATTCAACATCTTATAATAACCAATAATGGAAACGAATCTGAAAAAGAATAAGATATACATGTATTGTTGTTGTTTGGTTGCTAAGGCGTGTCTGACTCTTTTGCAACCCCATGACATGACTGTAGCCCACCAGGCTCCTCTGTCCATGGGATTTCCCAGGCAAGAATACTGGAGTGGGTGGCCATTTCCTTCTCCAGGGGATCTTTCTGACCCAGAGATCGAACCCAAGTCTCCTGCACTGGCGGGTGGATTCTCTACCATTGATCTACCTGGTGTTACTGAATCATTTTGCGGTACACCTGAAACTAACACAACACTGCAAATCAACTACACTTAAAAAAAATTTTTAATGCTCTAAATGGCAGACTCCTCCTGTCACTCTATGGGAAACCAACTGGAAACATCTCTGGGAGGCAGCTGGGCCAGGGCACCATGTCCCTGCAGTTTTCTGCTACAGGCCAAGCAGGTGGATCAGAACAGCGGCATTTCTAGGCAGGACCAGACTTTCCCAGCTGCCCAGCAGTTTCGGAGGCTTGGCTTCAGAACAGCTCCCCCATTTCTCCCATGTGGGTGATATCCTGGGTCCTCCTCCCACCACCTCCATTCTTTGTGTCTGCGAGAACTTCTCTCCCAGGCTGTGAGTGCCGCCTGTCTCTAGAGGGTTCTAGCAAGCACAGGCTGCAGGGAGAGTGTTCCAGAGACAATTAAGAAAATCTGATGCCAAGTGGAGTTTTCAGTTCACAGCTCCAGGCCTGGCGGCTGCCTGAGAACAGACTGAATCAATGCTGAGACAACTCATTGATTTCTCTGCCTTGCTTCACTGTATGTTATACAACCGAGGTGGGGTAAAAAAGAAAAAGAAAAAATACAGGAGGCAAAAAACAACAAACACCCAAAAAACAAAACCAACAGCCAAACCCCAAATCTTAACCCCCCACCTCAAAAGGACAAAGAAAACAACTAAAAAAAAGGCATACTGTGGTTTAGAAGTGTAAGCCAGAAAGAATATTCTTTGTGGATCTGAGATTACCCAATTAACAAAATACACAGCCCCCTTACTCCCAATTACGTCAAACCAGCAAATACCACTGTTAAAAAAAAAAGTGGTATTTTCTTGACTGTGTGTGCAGAAGACTTAAGCATCACAAAACAGTATAAAAGTAGAAATAACCGACAACTCCACCGTCCGCAGTTAACTGGTACTGGAATGAAGATTTGCAAGTTGAGAATTAATGTTTAATACTGAGTGATTTAGAGAGCCATGTTGAAAGCTCCCTCATGTATAGCAAAAGGATAATATGGTAGCAAATACATATATATGTATTTTGCATAAATATTGTACAAGACATGTGGGTTATACCATCAAGTGATATGCTTGCAAATCACAATCCTACAAAATATTCCATATTCTCTATGGATAATTCTGGAAGTTAAACATAGAAAGGATGAATGGCCATGTCTGTGGGCATAAACATGAACTTCAACCTAAAAACTTCATGTTTTTCACAAACAAAAACTCAAAATGGACCACAGATTTAGAACCATAGAACTATTCAGAGCTAACATAGGAGAAAATCTTTAGGAACTGGGGCTGAAATGGTGAAGAGTTCTTTGCTGTGACACCAGCAGCCTGATCCACACAAGAAAAAAAAATTTGTTTAACGGTCTTCATCATAATTAAAAATGCTTGCTTATGGGAGATCTCTTTAAAGGATGGAAAGACAGGCTACAGAGTGGGAAGAAATATTTGCAAACTATATGATGGACTCTCAAAATTCAATCATAAAAATACAAACAACCTATTCAGAAAAATGAGAAGAGATGAAGACTACATTTCAGTGAAGAAGATATTGAATGATGATGTAAAAAGAGCACATGAAATGATGTTCAACATCACTCAACCATCAGAGAAATGCAAACTAAAACCACCAGGGACCATCACTACCAGGATGGTTAAAATAAAAAAACAGTGATGATGCTAATTGCTTGCGAGGATGTGGAGAAACTGGATTGCTCATACACGGCTGGTGAGAATGTAAGAGAGTGCAGCTGCTCTGGAAAACAATTGGGCGGTTTGTAAAGAAAACTAAACAATTGCACTCCTGGGTATTTATCTCAGAGAATGCAAAACTTCAGTCCAGACAAAAACCTATGCACCACTGTTCACCGCTTCTTTGAGGCCCAAACTAGGAACAATACAGAGACCCTTCACTGAGTAAAAGAGTAGATGAACGTCGGTCTACCCACATGACAGAATACAGCACACGAGTCAGGGTGGATCTCACGGGCACTGCACTGAGATGAAAGAGCCAACCTCGGACGCCCCTGCAGTGGACTGGAACCCACCTGCCAATGCGGGGCACGTGGACTCGATCCCTGCTCTGGGAAGGTCCCACATGTCTTGGAGCAACTAAGTCTGGGTGCCACAGTTAATGAGCCTGCCCTCTGGAGTGTTCGAGCTGCAACCACTGAAGCCTGTGCTCTGCAATAAGAGAAGCCACCACAATGAGAAGCTCCTGCACACAACTAGAGAGTAACCCCCGCTTGCCACAACCAGAGAAAGCTTGACTGCAGCAATAAAGACCCAGCACAGCCATGAATAAATAAATCCTAGAAATACTTATATTTCTATAAATATAAATAAAGGCATTAAAGCAAATATGCAAATAAAGTAAGACAAAAAAAAAAAGAATAATTCCTGCAGGAATGTGAGCATTGGGAAACTGAGTGGGAGATATATGGAAACTCTGTACTCTCTTTGTAACTTTTTTTTAAATAAATTGAACACTATTCCCAAACAAATGGTTAATTTTTGTTTTTTTTTAAGTTAAGTTCAGGAAGAACTGAGCCTTGTTAAAAACAAAAGAATAATTTTTGAAAAGGTATGTATGTGGGCACTCCGAGTCATGTTTAAAAAGGATCAGAATGGGCCAGGCCCTTCTCGGCAGAGGGAGGAGACAAGCAACTGAAAATATTTATTTAGGGATATCTATGTTCAGCAGTGGCGTTATTCACAGCAATGCTGAGGTGGGAGCAACCCAAGTGTCTATAGGTGGAGGAATGGATAAACAGATGTGGTCCATCCATAGCACTGGGATTTTATCTCAGTCTTAAAAAAAGGAAGGAGATGCTGAGCCCTGCCACACTGTGGATGAACCCTGAGGACATGATGCTCAGTGAGAGAAACCAGACACAGAAGGACACACTGTCTGATCCCACTCACAGGTGGTCCCTGGAGGAGTCAGATCCACAGAGACAGGAAGTGGATGGTGGGGCTGGGGGCANCAGAATGGGCCAGGCCCTTCTCGGCAGAGGGAGGAGACAAGCAACTGAAAATATTTATTTAGGGATATCTATGTTCAGCAGTGGCGTTATTCACAGCAATGCTGAGGTGGGAGCAACCCAAGTGTCTATAGGTGGAGGAATGGATAAACAGATGTGGTCCATCCATAGCACTGGGATTTTATCTCAGTCTTAAAAAAAGGAAGGAGATGCTGAGCCCTGCCACACTGTGGATGAACCCTGAGGACATGATGCTCAGTGAGAGAAACCAGACACAGAAGGACACACTGTCTGATCCCACTCACAGGTGGTCCCTGGAGGAGTCAGATCCACAGAGACAGGAAGTGGATGGTGGGGATGGGGGCAGGGGGAGGGGCCAGGGAGTGAGTGTTTCCTGGGGACAGAGTTTCAGTATTTCGAGACACGAGTTCTGGAAATGAATGGTGGGAATGGTTGCACTGTGGTGTGAAAGTACTTACAGCCACTGAATTGTGCCCTTAAGATGGTTAAGATGACAAGTTTTTAGTATATTTTATGACTATTAACATCCCATTAAGGGACTCAGAGTGTGTCCACCTGATACCACACGAAGGAGAAGAAATGAGACTCCTTCACTGTGGTTTCTGTCTTCCCTCCGTGCAGGTGAGAGCCCCCTGGACTGAGAGGAACAGAAAAAACACACTTTGAAGATCACCAAGGCTCAGGGCGGGACTAGGCACGCGCACCTGCCTGAGCTCCTCAGGGCCCAGCGCGGCGTGGCGCAGCGCAGGGGCACAGACGGCACCAAGTGAAGCCTCCAGACTGAACGATGCTTGAGTGGGACATGGAGACAGCTGGCTGAGCCTGTGCGGAGCACAAAGCCATCCTGATTGGCAAAGAGGAAGGAGGTTAACCTTACAAACTCAATGTTAATATGCAGCAAAAAAAAAAAAAAAGCCTTCTGGGCTGTGAGCATGGGAAATAATGGGTTGAGAATCTTGGGTTTCCTGTTTCTTGGAACAAATCAAGACTAAACTCCGAGAGGTGTGTTCTGCAGCCCTAGAGGAGAGTAGACAGAAAGAAGGTGTTCATGGTCGCTATAGCAAATGGCCTACTAGTCCCTGGGCAGTTCTGTGCATAGTAGGGAGACAGAGTGGATACGGGCCCCTGGGGTATAAGCTAGGTGCTGGCTGAGTCCCTTGTGACATCCTTGTAAATTCACAGGGGGATTAAGAACCCATGAGCACAGCTTGAGCGACTTCTAAAATTTACTGGGGCCAGACTTCCCTGCTGGTCCTGTGACTAAGAATCTGCACTTCCAATGCAGGGGACCACCCGGGTTCAATTCCTGGCCACGGAACTAAGATCCCACATGCTACAAATAAGAGCCCACATGCTGCAACTAAAAAGATTCCACAAGCTGCAATGAAGATCCTGCATGCTGCAACTAAGACTTGGCACAGCCAAATAAACAAATATTTTACAAAATTTACTGGGTGTCCACAAACACTCAAGCTTGGCAGTGGACCGATCTTACACAGAAGGAGGGTCTCCAGTAGAATGCCAAAGGGCTCTGTCCTTGGCCTTGACTGAGATGAGACCATAGGAGCCTTGCTTAAATTCACAGATGACAGGCAGCAGAGAAGTTGCCCCAGATTTTGTTTGTAAATAAAGACAGAGAGATGAATTAACACAAAACTGTCTTGGAGAAATTACCATAGAGGAAATACCAAGAGATCTAGCAAAGATGGCGGGTGTGGGGCAGTTCCCACCTGTAGCAGCAGCACAGGGGAAAAACCAGGGGGGCGTTCCAGGTGCCTGCCAGCAGCTCAGTAAACCAACAGCGTGGTGCACACAGGGCTGGGTCACCTTAGGTCACAGCAATGTCAGTGTGATAATCAGAGCTGGGAGGGCTAAGCTGCTGGCCGGCCAGGCCTGCCTGGGCATTTACCTTGGGCCACGGCCAAGTCCAGTGAGTTCACTGCCCCAAAGTGGCACCCAGGAAGCCACACAGTTTTCTAAAAAGTACCAGAGACGGTGGCACACAGGGGAGCCCCAGGCCCCCACGAGGGCCTGGTGGGGCATGCCTGGAAGGTTGACAGACCCACCAAGGGGTCCCAGCTGTGACTGGAAAGGAAGGGGTGGAAGGTTGGGAACGATGCCTGGAGGAAAGAAAGCACAGGATGGTACCCATGCAGGACAGGCCTGTGGGCGGGTATGGAAGCGGGTTCTCCTGGGGGGCTGCCCTACGCAACAGGTGATGGTAATAGGTGAGGAATTGCTGCTTTCCCGTAATTACTAAACACTTAATAGCAACCGCCCAGGATTTCACAAACCACACAGAACCACTGCTCCTGTTTCAGCACATTCTTTTCCATCTTTATTTCTGTTCATTTCGATGAGGAGGTCATGCTGTCACCCA
Organism: Neotragus pygmaeus; assembly: GCA_006410875.1. NCBI lineage: Eukaryota > Metazoa > Chordata > Mammalia > Artiodactyla > Bovidae > Neotragus > Neotragus pygmaeus. The sequence continues at coordinate 10,823 of SJYV01014507.1, forward strand.
CCATCAACCATTTCTGATCTGCAAAAACAACCTTTTCCCACAGTTGGACCTCATACGGGGGTGAGCTCTTGCCAAACTCAATTTTGCATCCCGCCTTTCTGCTGAAGATGTGTCATAAACATTCCGTCAGCCCGTGAAACACACTGCGGGAAGCTCGTACTACGGCTTTTGTACGTAAATCTTCTGCAGTGGCTGTAAAATCACTTATTAGAGATGATCACTCCTCTAATAGGCTCCCCCAGGTGGTGCGGTGGTAAAGAATCCACCTGCCAGTACATGAGACGTAATGAGAGATGTGGGTTTGATCCCTGGGTGAGGAAGATCCCTTGGAGGAGGAAATGGCAACCCACTCCGGTATTCTGGAGAATTGTCCTGGAGAATTGTGCAGTATTGTCCTGGAGAATCCCATGGACAGAGGAGCCTGGTGGGCTATAGTCCATGGGGGTCGTAAGAAGTCGGACTTGACTGAGAGATTGAGCATGCATGCTCTCTAATGTCGTGTTGTAATGTTTCCTGTGGTTACAAATTAAGCTGTGATGGTCATCTGCATGACACACTTCCATCAGCAACGGATATTCTCCTGGGATAGATCCTTATTAGCAGCTGGGTACCCCCCGTGGCCCATTTCCACAGTCTGTTCCCCCCATCACAATGCAGACCGTCTGGAAGCTTCCTCATAGTGGGGGAAAAAGGGAGTTCCCTGGCAGTACAGGGGTTAAGACCCTGTGTTTTCAATGCAGGGGTTGCAGGCTCGATTCCTGGTGGGGGAGCTAAGATCCCACAAGACTTGCAGCCAAAAGAAAAACAGCTCAAAGAGCTCTACTGAGTCAAGAGCACTCTGGTGAGCTGGGGGTAGGTGGCCTCTCCCAACCAGGGAACTCGGACTCGACACACTTCTCAGGAGAGGCGGGGTCCCCTCTGCACACACCCATTCTTTCCCCCACTGTCCCTGGGGCCCCTCCCTGGGCTCTTCGGGAGCCCCTGCCCCTCGGTGTAGGGCCCTTCCTCTGTACCAGTGAGCACGCCCTGGCCATTTGGCCAAGGCTGTGACCTCCTCGAGAGGCTGCTGGCCCAGACTTGCCAGCCCCGTCCCTCCCCACCTGCTGCCTGCGTGGCTTCCCACGCACCTGGCTAGTGTCCTCGTGGCTTCAGATGCAGTCCTGAGTCCTTGGCCTGCTTGGGACAGACTCTCTGGGATGTGAGCCCTTCCTAGGCCTCACCTCTTGCCACCATGTCCACCCTCGGAGGCCTTGGGGACCCCGGCCCAGGCGCCCCTTTGCGTTGCCCTCCCCTGCTCCCTACCCTCCAGGTCTAGGCCTTTCGGTGGTTTCTTTACCCTCTCCCGCCTTCACTGCATCACTCAGGCTTCATTGAACCTTGACCCCCATGAGGGTAAGGGGTGGGTGTCACTCATCTCTGTGTGACATCACTGGCCATCTTTGGGCTCAGGGCACAGGTACACAGGCAGATCTCAGCCCTGCTGGGAAGGTCAAAGGCAGACATCCAAGGGTGAGGCCTGCAGTAGTCAGGTACAAGCCTGTCCAGCCTGTTCTTGGTTATTTCACTTTAAAGACACGTGGTCACCTTTGCACACTTCTCCTGGGGTCTCTGTGGCTCTTGTTACCCTAGCTGACTTCATGAGGACAGCCTCATCCCCTCACACGGCCCAGAGACACACCCACCCTTGGGAACTGGGCAGACACGTCTGCCCTTGCCCTTGGCCCACCCGGCTTTCCTGGCAGGTTTGATTTATTTTTGTTGTTGTTTGGTCAGTTGCTGAGTCGTGTCTGACTCCTTGCAAGCCCAAGGACTGCAGCACGCCAGGCTTCCCTGTCCTCCACTATCTCCTGGAGTTAGCTCATATTCACGTTAATTGAGTTAGTGATGCTATCTAACCATCTCATCCTCTCTTGCCCACTTCTCCTCCTGCCCTCAATCTTTACCAGCTTCAGGGTCTTTTCCAATGAGTCAGCTCTTCCAATCAGGTGGCCAGAGTATTGGAGCTTCAGCTTTAGCATCAGTCCTTCCAGTGAATATTCAGGGTTGATTTCCTTTAGGAGTGACTGGTTTCCTTTAGGATTGATCTCCTTGGTGTCCAAGGAACTCTCAAGAGTTTTCTTCAGCTCCACTATTCAAAAGCATCAGTTCTTTGGTGCTCAGCCTTTGTTATGGGTTTATTTGTTTACTTATCTAGCGGTCTATCTAGGCCATGCTGTGCAGCTTGTGGCACGTGGGATCTTAGTTTCCAGATCATGGTTTGAACNGTTTTCTTCAGCTCCACTATTCAAAAGCATCAGTTCTTTGGTGCTCAGCCTTTGTTATGGGTTTATTTGTTTACTTATCTAGCGGTCTATCTAGGCCATGCTGTGCAGCTTGTGGCACGTGGGATCTTAGTTTCCAGATCATGGTTTGAACCCTGGCCCTCAGCACTGAAAGCTCGGAGTCCTAACCACTGGATCACCAGGGAAATTCTTCCTGGCAGGTTTTAAAGCTCTGTGTTTGAAAGCAGACCAGATGGAACCCCACTACCCATTTGGAATCGGGGTGGTGGGCCAGGCTGCCTCTAGTTTGTCGGGGGAAAGATGAGGGAGGGGCTGTGGGTAATCTTGTCTCTAGCCTTCCAAGATCAGAACCTGGCTTCCCTCGGGCTCCTCCAGCCCCAGAATTCTGAGATATGGAGGAGGCTCTTTCCACATTATGAGGTGACCTCTGATTACGAAATTTTGATGGCACACTAAGGAAAAACTTGGGTGCATGGGGAGAAACCACACTCTTCCACAAAAACTGTTCAAAGCTCCTTTTCCTTCTAGGACATCTGAGAGTTAGGGATGCTTTGTGGCTTAAAACATATGTTAACTGGAAACATTCATGTGAGACCTTTATTTTGGCAGAAGTGGGCCAGTCTGTCCCCATTATCCCTCAGGTAGTTTAACATCATTTCATCATAGGGATATGATGTGTAGAAAAATATTACTCTGACATTGTAGGGAAAAGATGCTGGGGTAGGGCAGTCAGGCACAGCTAGATTTTAGTACCCAGTCAGTAGATGTTAATTAAGCAGCTGGTGTACTGCCTACGAGTCAGTTCTTAACATTCTTTTTTTTTTTCTGTTCATCTTTTTTTTTTGTTTTTACTTTATAATATTGTACTGGTTTTACCATACATCAACATGAATCCGCCACGGGTGTACACGTGTTCCCAATCCTGAACCCCCCCTCCCACCTCC
>SJYV01014510.1:0-13753 GCA_006410875.1 Neotragus pygmaeus
AGCTTCTTCATTCTGTTTTGTTTTGACATTATGAAAGCTAATCATTTTGCTCTGATGATTCTTTAAACGTTTGCTTCTGAGAAAATCATGCAACCATAAGAAATAGCACAGAAATATCTGGAATACCCTTGACCCAGCTCACCCCAAAGGTAACAGCTTGCAAAACTATATAGCACAGTATCGCTGCCAGAATATTGGCACTGACACAATTCAAGATGCAGAACATTTCTAGCACTATAGAGACGTTATCCTTTTCTAGCCAAATCCTCTTCCCTCCCAGACCCCTTCGCCCTGACTCCTGGCAATCACTAATATGCTCTCCATTTCTATAATTTGTCATTCTGAGAAGGCTATATAAATGAAATTATATAGTATGTTACTTTGTGGGATTGGCTTTTTTTTTTCCCCCATACAGCATAATCCTCTGGAGAGTCATCTAGGTTGTGGTCCAAAACTATAGTTCTTTCTTTTTACTGCTGAAAAATAATCCATAGCATGCATACAACCATTCACCCATTAAAGGACATCTAGGTTATTTCTAGTTGTTGGCTACTACTAATAAAGCTACTGTCAACAATTTTACACAGATATCTATGAGTGATCATAGGTCTTTCTTTCTCTAAGGGGTAAATTGCTAGGTTGTTGCAAGTTTAGCTTTCTAAAGAAATTTCCAGGGCTTCCCTGGTAGCTCAGTGGTAAAGAATCTGCCTGTCAATGGAAGAGACACAGGTCTGATCCCTGGTCCAGGAAGATCCCACATCCATGGAGCAACAAAGGTCGTGTGCTACCACTACTGAGCCTATGCTCTAGAGCCCAGGAACCACTCTTGAAGTCCCCAAGTCCCAGAGCCCTTGCTACCCAACAGGAGAGGCCACCACCATGAGAAGCCTAGGCACTGCAGCTAGAGAGTAGCCCTCACTCCCTGAAACTAAAGGAAAGCCCGAGCAGGAATGAAGACCCAGCACAGTCAAAAATAAGTAAATAAAATTTTTTTTAATTGCTGAACTGTTCTCTAGAGCAGCTGTACCATTTTATACTCCCACCAGCAATGTAAGAGTAACTGGTGTCTGCATCCTCACCAGCACTGGATGTTACTTTTTTTAAATTTTGGCCATTCTGATACGTGTGTGGTGATATCTCATTGTGATTTTAATTGGCATTTCCCTGATGACTAATGACGATGAACACATTTTCATGTGTTTATTTGCCATCTCTATGTCCTCTTTGGTGAAATATCTCTTCACGTCTTTTGCTTATTTTCTAATTGGATTGTTTGGGTTTTTTGGTATTCAATTTTGAGAATTGTGTTCATATTCTAGATACTAGTCTCTGTTGGATATGTAGTTTGAATATATTTTCTCATATTTTATAAATTAAGACAATTTTCCTCTTCTCAATAGAGTGTTTTACAGAGCAAAGTTTGTCTATTTTGGTCAAGACCAACGTGTCAGGAATTCTCTGCAAGTCTAGTGGTTAGGACTTGGCACTTCCACCTTAGGGGGCACTGGTTCGATTCCTGGTTGGAGAACTAAGACCCAGTAAGACCAGTGGAGTACGCCAAAACATAAAAATAAAAAAAGATCAATGCATCCACTTTTCCTTTTATGGACTGTGCATTGGTATCTAGTCTAAGAACTCTGCTTAGTCTAAATCCTAGTTCATCTTCTGAAGGAAACATAGAAACTGATTAAAACAGTTGCCTCTGGGAAAGGGAACCAAGTAACAGGGGATCAGGAGTAAGAGGGAGATTTATCATCACTGTGTGTCATCCAGCTAAGCTCAGTTCAGTTCATTCGCTCAGTTGTGTCTGAATCTTTGCCACCCCATAGACTGCAGCACAGCAGGCTTCCCTGTCCATCACCAACTCCCAGAGGTTGCTCAAACTCATGTCCATCAAGTCAGTGATGCCATCCAACCATCCCATCCTCTGTCATCCCCATCTCCTCCTGCTTTCAATCTTTCCCAGAATCAGGATCTTTACCAATGAGTCAGCTCTTCGCATCAGGTGGCCAAAGTATTGGAGTTTCAGTTTCAACATCAGTCCTTCCAATGAATATTCAGGACTGACTTCTCTTAGGATTGACTGATTTGATCTCCTTGCAGTCCAAGGGACTCTCAGGAGTATTCTCCAACACCACAGTTCAAAACCATCAATTCTTTGGTGCTCAGCTTTATAGTCCAACTCTCACATCCATACATGAATGCTGGAAAAACCATAACTCTGACTAGACGGACCTTTGTCAGCAAAGTAACGTCTCTGCTTTTTATTATGCTGTCTAGGTTGGTCAAAGCTTTTCTTCCAAGGAGCGTCTTTTAATTTCATGCCTGCAGTCACCATCTGCAATGATTTTGGAGTCCAAGAAAATAAAGTTTGTCACTGTTTCCATTTTTTCTCTTCTATTTGCCATGAAGTATTGGGACCGGATGCCATGATCTTAGTTTTTTGAATGTTGAGTTTAAGCCAACTTTTTCACTCTCCTCTTCCACTTTCCTCAAGAGGTTCTTTAGTTCTTCTTCGCTTTCTGCCTTAAGGTGGTGTCATCTGCATATCTGAGGTTATTGATATTTCCCCTGGCAGTCTTGATTCCAGCTTGTGCTTCATCCAGCCTGGCATTTCACATGATGTACTCTGCATATAAGTTAAATAAACAGGGTGACAATATACAGCCTTGGTGTACTCCTTTCCCGATTTGGAGCCAGTCAATGTCCAGTTCTAATTGTTGCATCTTGACCTGCATGCAGATTTCTCAGGAGGTAGGTAAAGTAGTCTGATATTCCTATCTCTTTAAGAATTTTCCACAGTTTGTTGTGATCCACACAGTCAAAGGCTTTAGTGTAGTCAATAAGTTGATTTTATTGACTACACTATAGTAGATGTTTTTGTGGAACTTTCTTGATTTTTGATGATCCAACGGATGTTGGCAATTTGATCTCTGGTTCCTCTGCCTTTTCTAAATCCAGCTTGAACATCTGGAAGTTCATGGTTCATGTACTGTTGAAGCCTGACTTGCAGAATTATGAGAATTGCTTTGCTGGCATGTGAGATGAATGCAATTGTGCTGTAGTTTGAACATTCTTTGGCATTGCCTTTCTTTGGGATTGGAATGAAAACTGACCTTTTCCAATCCTGTGGCCACTGCTGAGTTTTCCAAATTAGCTGGCATATTGAGTGCAGCACTTTCACAGCATCATCTTTTAGGATTTGAAATAGCTCAGCTGGAATTCCAACACCTTCACTAGCTTTGTTCATAGTGACACTTCCTAAGGCTCACTTAACTTCACACTCCAGGATGTCTGGCTCTAGGTGAGTGGTTACACCACCGTGGTTACCTGGGTCATTAAGATCTTTTTTGTATAGTTCTTCTGTGTATTCTTGCTAATGCTTCTTAATATTTCAATTTATTAATATATCTTAATGACTTAGTTGCTCAGTTGTGTCCAATCCTTTGTAACCCCATAGACTGTAACCCGCCCAGCTCCTCTGTTCATGGGATTCTCTAGGCAAGAATACTGGAGTGGGTTGGCATTTCTTACTTCAGGGGGTCTTTCCAACCCAGGAATCGAACCCAAGTCTCCTGCAAGTCTCCTGCATTAGCAGGTGGATTCTTTACCACTAGCGCCACCTAGGAAGCACAAATAAACTAAACTTGAGCCACTGATTGTTTTGTATCAATAGTACAAAAGAAGTAATAAATATTGCATGCCTCCTAATGTGATGAAATTGATAATATAAAACACCATCTATAAAATGGTCTTGTCGAAAGATTAAACCTGTGCACCTCAGTGTCCACAGCAGCACTATTTTCAATGGCCAACACATGGAAGCAACCTAAATGTCCATCAACAGAGGAATGGATAAAGAAGGTATATATAATGGAATATTACTCAACCATAAAAAAGAATGAAATAATGCTATTGTAGCAACATAGATGGACTTAGAGATTGTCATACTAAGTAAAGTAAGTCAGAAAGCTAGAGACAACTATCATATATCACATATATGTGAAATCTAAAATACGATACAAATAAACCTATTTCCAAAACAGAAACAGATTCACAAAGAAAACAAACTTATGGTTGCCAAAGGGGGAGGAATAGTGTATAGATATAACTGAATCACTTTGCTATGCACCAGCAACTAGCACAGCACAACCAGAAACTAACACAACCGAATGACTCGCTTTGTTATACACCAGCCACTAACACAACACCGCCATTGAGGCTATGCTTCAATTTTAAAAAAAGATGGGGCTATAATGCCTTGTAATATGGAGTACAATTATTAAATAAGTCACTGAGAGAAAAAATGAACATAAACTTGATCATGTCTCTAGATCTAATCACCATTTCTAGGAGATTTAAGGGACAGAGGAACATGTTAAATGCTACCACAATGTGAAACTTATAGGGCAATTGCCTGGTTTCTTCAAATATCAGTTGCAATAGGGGGCAGAAAAAGGAGAGTAAATGTATAAATTCAAAGAGATTCAAGGGCCATATCAAGCAAATACCATGCATGAATTTTTATTTGAATTCTGATTCAAACAGACCAGATGTAAAAATAATATTATGAGGCATTTGGGGAAATTTGAACACTGGATATTTTTTGTCATAAAGGAATTAATTTTAAAGCATTGATGATGATATTATAGATGTGTTTTTAAATCAAAATATAGTTGATTTACAATGTTTCAGGTGTACAGCAAAGTGATTCAGTTATATGAACCAACATTGGTCATGAATTGATCATTGTTAAAGCTGAGAGGGATACACAGGGGTTCATTATATACTTATTCAACTTCTATATACATTTGAATTAAGAGAAAATGTTAAAAATAAGCAGTGAAATGCAAACAATAATAACTCAAATAAACTTATAAAGAATAAATACATTTCACACTGGTGGCATTTTTCTACTTTTGACTCTATGACCTTCTCCCATTCAATAATGTATTGAATATTAGAAGCCATACCCAGAAGAAAGAAGAGTTACTTAAACAGGAGCACGAGGGCAAAATGTATGTGAAAAAATAAGGTTGCAAAATAATGTTCTTAAGAAGTTTTGAAAGCTCAATTCTTTCCACTTTGAAAGCTGGAAAAAGACTTCCCTGGCGGCGCAGTGGATAAAAATCTGCCTGCCAGGGCAAGGGACATGGGCCCAATTCCTGGTGGGGAAAGATCCCACATGCCGAGAAACAACTAAGCCCGTGTGCCACAACTGCTGAGCCTGGGCTCGGGAGCCCACGTGCCACACATGAAGCCCTTGCCTAGAGACCGCGCTCCGCAACAAGAGAAGCCTCTGAGATGAGGAGCCCATACACGTAAACTAGAGAGTAGCCCCCGCTCACCACAGCTAGAGAAAAGCCCAAGCAGCAGTGAAGACCCAGGACAGCCAAAAATAAATAATTTTTTTTTTAAAGCTAGAGGAAAACATTCTGTTGCTCTTAATGGAAGTAAACAAAGTATCATCATTGGTCTGTAACAACAATATTCATGAAATCATGGGTTTCATATGATAGCTATTTTTCTAATATCCATTAAAATAACGTCATCAATATTAAAATAATGAAATTATAATAGACCACGAGAAGCCATTCCCCAGCCCACCAGTAGCTAGCAGTGGGCGGTTCCAGACTTGGGGAATCCCTGAGGCTCTGGCTGATGGCAGAACCCTCCAGAACCCCAGAGTTTACTAGGAGCTGGGCCCTGCCACGGGGGTGTTCATTCCCCAGGGCTCTCTTTTCTAAATAGGGAGCAGGGCCCACCTACCTTTGTGCAAGAAGAAGTTATGACTCCCCAGAATCTTGGACTGGGAAGAATCTTTCCAGCTGAAGCCCATGTTCTTCTTCTGGGAAGCCTGGCAGGGCAGCTCTGCCTGGTCTCCTGCCTTACCCAGCACCACTGTTTTTCCCTGAGTGCCAGCCGGGAGCATCACTAGGTGGAAAAACAGGGGGGTCAGGCCTTGAGGCTGTGGTTGCCCCATCCCCTACCTGGCATTCCCCAACCAGCCCCTCCTCCCAAGCCACCCGAACCCAGACCCCAAGTCTGAGCACTCACCCAGTTGCAGCACCAAGAAGAGGTGCCTAAGAGAGGTCCCAGGGCCCATTGTGGCTTTGCTGAGGCAGACAAGGACCTGAGCCTTCGGCCTGGGGGAGACACCAGTCAGCAGTTAGCAGGCGTTCATCTGGCTGGGTCCCCTTCATGACCCAGACAGCCAGGCGGGAACCTAGACGTGCAGGCCTCTGAAGAAGACACCCACGGGTTACATGCCACGCATGCTGTGCCTGGGCCAGGGGTGGATTCTTTGCCAGGGGGAATCAGAAAAGGATTCTCAAAAGACTTCCCTCATGGTCCAATGGTTAAAAATCCGCCTGCCAAGGCAAGGGACATGGGTTCAATCCCTGGTCCAGGAAGATTCCACATACCATGGAGCATCTAAGCCCTTGCGCCACAATTACTGAGCCTGGGAGCTGCAACCGCTGAGCCCACATGCTATAGCTAATGAAGCCCACGGGTCCTACAGCCTGTGTTCCACAACAAGAGAGGCCACCAGAATGAGAAGCCCTCACACCGCAGCCAGAGAGTAGCCCCCACTCGTTGCAACTAGAGAAAGTCTGTGCCCAACAACGAAGACCCAGCACAGCCAAAAATTAATTAATCAATCAATGAATTACAAAATAAAATGAGTGAACGGCCTTTGGTGTGAAGTAAAGTTTTTAAAAAAGAAGAAAAGAATTCTCAGAGAAGGTGGCAAATTGGTAGGAACTGGGACTAGGGAGTCAGGTGAGGTCATGAATGTCCCGGAGTGCCGTGACCCTGGGCGCTCGAGGGAGCTTTACTTAGAGAAGGACAGGAGTAGACTTACAGGATGGATCCCTCCAGCTGCTGAGCAGAAGAGGACCTGGAAGAGGTCAAGCATGGGAGGCAGGATTGCAAGAATCCTGGTGGGAAAAGATGAAGCCTGAACTCAGAGAGACAGACTTAAGGGAGGGGTTCTGAAAGAAAACCCCCAGGACCTGAGGTCTGATTCAGCATGAGGGATGCGGTCAGGGAAAGGGCAGAGGGTGATCCCCTAGAAGGCCTCTGAGTGGGACAAGCAAAAAGGCAATAATCTGGAGTTTCTGTGGGCTTGAAAGACAGACAGGGCCGTGGCGGAGGGGGTCGCAGAAAGGCTCTGCACGGACCTGGAGGAATGGGCGGCACTGGATTGGAGCAGTGATTCCCCATGTGTGATCATCTGAGAACTTGTGAGACAGCAACCTCTGGGGCCCTCCCAGGATCAGGAGCTGGGGTTGAGCGTGGCCGTCTGTGTTCACAGCCCTCTGGGGGACTGCTGCACACTCAAGTCTGACAACCCTGAGACAGCTGGAAAGGAAAAGGGAGGGCAACCCATCACAGTCTGTGGAGTCGGGGGCAATGGTGGGGGGCATGTGGCTGTGGAGCGAAGTCTTGGGGAGTGGAGCCTGATCTCGAATCTTGCTGGGCAGGCCAGAGAGTTAGGGCTTGGCTCTGCAGGGCGCTGGGAGCCGCTGCACATTTTGGAGCAGAGATGTGACAAGGTCTTTGAGAGCTTTAGGAAGCTCAATCAGATGGTAAGGGGACCAGATGACACGGAGGAAGTAGAGCCAAAAGGAAGGGCAGCAGACAGTGCCTCGCAGGCAGGAGGCACCAGGCTCAAGTGTCTTCGAGGGGGTGGTGGAGGGTTGGACTAGAAGTCTGGGAGACTAGCAGGTACATACAGGACGGATAAACAACAAGGTCCTACTGTATAGCACAGGGAACTATACTCAATATCCTGCAATAAATCATAATGTAAAAGAATATGAAAAAGAGTATAGTATATATAATGGAATCACTTTGCTGTACACCAGGAACTAACACAACATTGTAAATCAACTGTACTTCAATTTTTTTTTAAGTATCTTTGAATTTGGCCCCAGATTGAGGGCAGACCTCAGAGCAGTGAGGCTGTCAGCACACACCTGGCACGCGGCTTGTGTATCCAGACCTACTTTTCTCCCCCCAGCCCCACCCCAGCTGGTCTTTCTCTCTGCTGGGGACCACCTTTCAGTGAGCTGTCTGCTCTGAACTCCCAGAGTCTCTACCGTACTTTCAGTTCCCGCCTTTCCTCCACCAACAGTCAATCTTAAGGGAGATCAACCATGAATATTCACTGGAAGGACTGATGTTGAAGCTGAAGCTCCAATACTTTGGCCACCTGCTGCGAACAGCCAACTCATTGGAAAAGACCCTGATGCTGGGAAAGATTGAGGGCAGGAGGAGAAGAGGGCGTCAGAGGATGAGATGGCTGGATGGTATCACCAATCCAATGGACATGAATTTGGGCAAACTCCAGGAGATGGTGAGGGACAGGGAAACCCGGCATGCTACAGTCCAAGGGGTTGCAAAGAGTTGGACACAACTGGGCAACTGAACAATAACATCTCTCCTCCACCAACTTGATCTCTAGGCTGGAGATGATGGTCCAGCCAGCACGGCCACTGCTGGCTCCATCTGGAGCACAGAGAAGGGACTTGGGATGTGCTTGGTTAACTTAAACAAAATTGAATTGAACAGAGAGGGGAAATCACTGATTACTTTTTTCTGGACTCAACATGGTAATTCTGTTACTAAAAAGTGTCTGTACACACCCAAACCTGGCCTGGATGAAGCCATACCATCCCCATCCACACAGCCTACTTTTGTGCAGGTCCTCTTAAATATTCTCTTTTCTTTTAAAATTAATTTATTTTTAATTGGAGGATAATAGCTTTACAGTGTTGTGTTGGTTTCTGCCATACATCAACATGAATCAGCCATAGGTATACATATGTCCCCTCCCTCTTGAACCTCCCTCCCACTTCCTCCACCTTCTTTCATTTTTAAAAATTTTTGACCACACCACGAAGCATGTAGGACCTTAGTTCCTGATCAGGGATCAAACCTGCACCCCCTGCCTTGGAAGCACAGAGTGTTAATCACTTGACCAGCAGGGAGGCGCACACCCCCGACCCCCGGGCATCCTCCATGCTCTCTGCTCTCCACAAGGAGGCTGCCCCCTGCACACCTCATACACTGTGTCACTCAGGCTCCCTCGCCCTTCAGCTCCTGGTTGGGGTTGGCCCATGGGAAGCACCCACAAGAGATGAGAGGGCCGGGGAGAGAGGTTGGGGTGTTTTATCCTTGTTCTCTCCTGGCTCAGGGCATACTTTCTGGCATCAGCTGTATTCCCTCCCTTGCCCTTTCCTTCCCATGGTGACCACAGCTCCTCCCAGGTGGCCCCCTAAGAGCAACTCAAGCCCTCACTGGGTTCCAGAAACACCAGGTTGGCCCTTTCCCCTTCAGGACTCTGCCTGCTGCTTTGGCATCTGGTGCCTCTTTCTGCAGGTGGTCTTGAACCATCTGAGATGGATTCCGTTTCCTATTGGCCACTGACCCATGATAAGGAGGCAGCACCTGAATGCGTGCTAAGGCTTGACCCTCCTAGTGAGGTTTGGGCAGGGGAAGCCTCCTCTTCAAGAAGTGTTGAGGCACCAGATGTCAAAGCAGCGGGCAGAGTCCTGAAGGGGAAAGGGCCAACCTGGTGTTGCTTCATCTGCCTGAAAGAGGAACTACTCAGGGCCTAATGCTTGGAAGGAACTTGCTCGAATTTTTTTTAAAAACAAGGGAAATAGGAAGATAAGTAGTCAAGAAGGAGATTTGGGAGGATTCCTTGGTGGTCCAGTGGTTAAAAATCTGCCTTGCAATGCAAAGGACACGGTTTGGTCCCTGGTCCGGAAAGAGTCCATGTGCCGTGGAGCAACTAAGCCTGTGTGCAACAACTTGTGAGCCTACGTCTAGAGCCCAAGCTCTGCACCAAGAGAAGCCCCCACAGTAAGAAACCCACGCCCCGCTCATCGCAGAGCAGAGAGTAGAGAGTAGTCCCCGCTCATCGCAGAGCAGAGAGCAGAGAGTAGTCCCCGCTCATCGCAGCTAGAGAAAGCCTGCATGTGGCAACAAAGACCCACCACAGCCAAATATATAAATAAATAAATCTTAAAAAAAAAAGGAAGAAGAAGGAGGAGGAGGAGGTTTCCAGGAAAGGAAGAGGGAGGCTAGGTCATGGGTGAAGTTGTTTACTAGTTGGCCTGGGACCACACATCATGAGGCTGGAGTGAGAGAGTAGAGAGGGGCACTCTTACATCTGAAAGTAGGTCCCACTGTCCGCCCATCCTAGACTCACCGTGTCCTGGGTGAGCAGAGAGTGAGGGAGTCTCCATGTGAAATGCCCTTCCCTGAGGTTCAGAGTCAGCTTAGACGCTTGAGCAAGACTAGGGACATTCTTGTCCCTCCCCAGGTGTGGTCAACTTTTCCTCCCCACTCTGTGATCCTGGGCTCAGTGCAAGGCCCACTTCCCACCCCTAGTTCCCTGTGTTGCCCCAGCCCACCACCCCAGGGCTCAACTTGGGCGGTGGAGGAGGTTCTGGGTTTCCAGCTGCTGTTTGCTTTGATGCCTGGGGCTTCCGCTGCCGCCCCAGAGAGCTGGCCTTTGATCCCCACATCCTCAGCCTCCTCAGAAGCACTCTGCCCCGGTACAGTAGCATCCTGTACAGTGTACACCGCAGGCTCCTGAGGCCGGTGGGAGGGCCCACTGGTCCCTGAGGCCTTGGCTCCTCTCTCTCTCCCTGTTTCTCTGCTCGCATCTGTGCTTCCCCTCACCTCTACCTTCAGCTCCCTGCGTTTGTCTCTCCTCCTCTGCTGAGAGGCAGTTCTAGCTCTCCTGGCTTGCCTGGGGGGCCCCTTGCTGCTTCTCCCTCAGAATCCCTTCTCTCTCCAGCAGCCACTAAGCTCCAGTCCCTCCTGGCCTGGAAACCAGCATCCTGGCCTCTGGGTGGAGGGTTGCAGTCTCCACAAGCTTCTGTGTGAAGGGACCCTGCAGACTACAGCCTGGGGCCCAGGATAGATGCCAGGGAGATGGCTGTGGGGTGGACAAAGAAAAAAGGACAGATTCCTCGGAGGAACACACAGGAGTCCCAAGGGAGGATGATGGGAGGCCAGGAGGGAGAGAGAAAGGCAGGGAGGGACCCAGATTAGCTCATTAAAGCAGCAGCTACATTTACACAATCCACAATCACACACAATGCTTCACACACAAGGCCCGGGGTAGCACAAACGAGGTAGGGCAGAGGGAAAGAAGGAGACTCTGAGACACGAGACACAGGCCTGGAGCAGGACACGGAAACAGAGGCAAGGAGAAGCCCAGGAGGCAAGGCGCTGCTTGCCCTCGGGGCCCAGCCGCCCCCCACCCTGGCAGGGCTGAGAAGCGCGGCTCGGGGCTGGGGGGAGAGGGCACAGCCCCACCGCAGTGACAGTCTGTGGGCCCGCAGGCACTTTTATCTCTTCCGCACGGCCCCCCGTCAGCCCCCTCCAGCCCGCCGCGGATGTGCCCCCCACTGCACGCACCCCGTCTGCCGCGCTCCGGCTTTGTGCGAACGAAACTTCCTAGAGACATGGTCCCTCGAAGGGACCCTTGTGGTTCGGTGGCTGCAAACCTCCCCCATCCTCTCCTTTGCCTCCACCGCCCACATAGGGGGGGGACGGAGCGCCCCCTCTCATTCCACGATCCCCGGAGAGGTGCAGAGCCGACCTCAGCCAAGGAGCCCACAAACCCCAGTCCCTTGCCTGGCCCCTCCACACACCCACCCTCATCAAAGGCATTTCACTCAACCAAGACTCACTGAAGCTCTAAAGCGGCCGGGCCCTTGTCTACCCAACTCCTTGATGCCATGCCAGGGCTAGGATTAGGCTCCAAGGGCTACGGGGCTTCTGCCCAGAACTGGTTGATGGGAAGGAGTCTTATCTCGGGTGGGCTTCTTCTGCCTGAGGGCCCCCACACTGAAGCAGGGAGACATCCCACGGTCCTCTGGGAACCCCTTCTTCTGAGGTGAGGAGGGCGGCCATTTTGTTCCAGCCCAGACTCTACACAGCGCAAGAAATTGTCAAGTAGGCAGTGCGCGGACCTCCCCGGCATCAGGCTCTACCCTCAGCCCTGCACCCCGAAAAGCCCACCCCGAAAGGGCAGGACACGCAGGAAGAGCTGTCCCACCTAGAGCGCAATGTTTTTGAGTGAGTGACAAAGGGGCCTTTCTGTTCTGAGGGATCTGACTGTAGAGAGGAGGCCCCCATCCACACACACACAGAATCCGGCCAGGATGAGAGGACAGTGGACAGCCTGGGGAACAGGGCTGGAGGCCTCAAGAGGGAGGAGAGCACTGAGGCCGTGGAGGTGGGAGGCTGGGGTCCTTCGGAGCGCTCTGCTTGAGAGGCATCACCTCCTGTGTGTCCCCCACACACACCCCACCAAGCCCAGGGAGGGTCTGCAAGTCCTTCGCTAACCCCCCCACCAGACTCCTGTTCTAGAGCAGCTGAGACACCTAACACTGATTTCTTAGAACGAATTTTTCTAATGACATAGTGGCCTAAAAATACGTCTCTCTCCCTTTTACCACATGTCATACCCAGGAGCTCAGTTTCACCCCTTTCTCAGAATTTTAGCTTTCAATCAGCTCATTGATCATTTTAAAGCTAAAGTGGAAGTGTCTTTAGATATACTGTTCAAAAATACTAAAAAGGCACGAAAAGCAAACAGAAGTGTAGAAACATAAAGTGAGAGTCCAAGGAGGCCACATCAGTCATATGGCTTATGAAATGCTGCAAATATGATTTCTGGTGTGAGTTTTTGGTGAGTGAGTCATTGGGAAAATAAATTTGAGGAGAGAAATGTCTCTAGACCAGGTTCTACTTCTTTTTCTCTTGCTTTTATACTGTTTTCTCCTTTCCTTTCTTTTTCCTAGGCCTCCTCCCTCTGTAATATTTGTGGGTTCTTTCTATGTCTCCCCATTTCTTCTTTCCTCTTTTTTTCCCCTCTTTTTCCCTCTCCTTATCTTCATCTCCTCTACTCCCCATGACCAGTGGCCTTTTTCAGCCCAGGGCCCTCAAATACCCATTTCTTCTCTGATCTCCAAGTCCGAGTCAACACCCTTCCGCCCCGGGAACTGAACTATGTGCAATGGGGCTGTGAAGAGAAGCATGGCAGAGTCCCTTGGCTTCTGCAAGCTCACATTTCCAGGGGGAGAGTGTGGCTCGGGAAATGCCAGAGAAGGTGGCCGGAGCTCCGGGCAAGACCTGTGATGCCAACACATCTCCTGCCTCGCTCCCCTCCCCTCCCCGATCCTCAGAAAGGAAAGAAGCCTGGTCTGTGCCTCTTACCTCCAAGCCTGGGTCTTTCTTCCTTTCTGCTTCTAGCGCAGGTGTGTCTCTGTGAGGGTTGGGAGCAGAAGCCCACTGGGGAGGGCGCCTGTTACTTCTGCAGACAGAGATATGCTTAGACGGAGAGACAGGAAGCCTGGTAGCGAGTCTCCTCCACTCCCCAGGCCTGGGCCAGCCCCCAACGTCACCACCTAGGGCTGGGGTCCCCACCCCCTGCCTTTTGGGGAAGACGTCAGAATGAAAATGGCAAAGTCAAGGGAAAAAATTCAGCAGAACCCGACCAGAGCCCAGAATGTGGTCCCACTTCTCGGTGGATGGCAAGAGAAAGCGTCAATGTGCTTTAGGTGGCTGGCAAGAAAAACACTGATGGACCAGTGATATTACAGTCTGGCCAGGGCTTCGGGGAAACAATTTAAGTGGGAGGCAGATAGAGGATCTGAAATAACTGCTGTGGTCAGCCACACACAGCATCGAACTCCAGGGCCAGAGGATATCTGTTCAGCAG
>SJYV01014519.1:0-14709 GCA_006410875.1 Neotragus pygmaeus
CCCAGATCTCAGATTTGCTGCCTCCAGTACTGGGAGAAACAGATGTCCCTTGTTTATAAGGCCCTGGTTTATGGCATGTTTGTTACAGCAGCCTGTTCGGACTAAGACATCCTGCTTGGGATCCAGGACACGAACCAGTTGGTTCCTAGGAGCCTCCCATGGCTCAGCAGGACAGACACCAGGCCAGGAGGGCAGGAGGTGAGTCCTTCTCCTGACCCTCCCTGGGGACTGGGGACAGTGGCCTAGGATGGGCAAGAGTGAAGGCCAGCGGCAGTCCAAAGTCAACAAGGACAGCCTCATCCACACAGCCATCCGGCACTGTGTGGCCCAGGAAGCTTTTCTACTTTGTTCAACCACTGAGACCGCAAATCCACCTCAAGAAAAGACTTCAAAGCAGAGGTCGCCAACCTTTTTGGCACTAAGGGCTGGTTTCGTGGAAGACGGTTTGTCCACAGACCAGGTCAGGGGAATGGTTTCAGGATGCTTCAAGCACATTATATGCACTGTGTACTTTATTTTCTTGTATTATTCTTTTATTATTACATCAGCGCCACCTCAGATCATCAGGCATTAGATCCCAGAGGTTGGGGCCCTGTCACCAGGAGTCTTCCAGTGGTCCAATGCTTAACACTCTGTGCTTCCGCTGCAGGGGGCACGGGTTTGACCCCTGGTCAGAGAACTGAGGTACCCTAAGATGACTCATGCTGTACAGCACACGCACGCGCACGCATGCACACACACACACACACACACTTTATATATGTGTTTTCTTGTTGTTCAGTTTGCTCAGCTGTGTCTGATTCTTTGTGATCCCATGCATGGCAGCACACCAGGCTTCCCTGGCCTTCACCATCTCCTGGCGTTTGCTCAACTCATACCCATTGAGTCAGTGATGCCATCCAACCATCTNTGTTTTCTTGTTGTTCAGTTTGCTCAGCTGTGTCTGATTCTTTGTGATCCCATGCATGGCAGCACACCAGGCTTCCCTGGCCTTCACCATCTCCTGGCGTTTGCTCAACTCATACCCATTGAGTCAGTGATGCCATCCAACCATCTCATTCTCAATCACCCCCTTTACCTCTTGCTCTGAATCTTTCCTAGTATCAGGGTCTTTTCCAAAGAGTTGGCTCTTTGCGTCAGGAGGCCAAATATTGGAGCTGCAGCTTCATCACCAGTCCTCCCAATGAATATTCAGGACTGACTTCCTTTAGCATGGACTAGTTGGATCTCCTTGCAGTCCAAGGGACTCTCAAGAGGCTTCTCCAACACCACAGTTCAAAAGCATCAATTCTTCAGCATTTAGCCTTTTTACGGTGTAACTCTCACATCCAGTTCATGACTACTGGAAAAATCACAGCTTTGACTATACAGACCTCTGTCAGCAAAGTGATATTTCTGCTTTTAATATACTATCCAGGTTTGTCATAGCTCTCCTTCCAAGGAGCAAGGGTCTTTGAATTTCATGGCTGCAGTCACTGTCCACAGTGATTTTGTAGCTCAAGAAAATAAAGTCTGTCACTACTTCCACTTTCTCCCTTCTATTTGTGAAGAACTGATGGGACAGGCTGCCACAATCTTAATTTTCTGAATGTTGAGTTTTAAGCCAGCTTTTTCTCTCTTCTTTCACCCTCATCAAGACATTCTTTAGTTCCTCTTCACTTCCTTCCATTAGAACGGTAACATCTGCCTATCTGAGGCTGTTAATATTTCTCCCAGCAATTCTGATTCCAGCTTGTGATTCATCCAGCCATAGACACTTTTAAAAGGACAAGCAGCATATTTCTATTACTTTTCTCATTCATTTTTCTACCTCTAGAATCAAAGCTTATGTGACACTCACCAGGGCTGGATATCACGTCTTTGTCCTGAATTTATTACTGTCGAGGCTGAGCTGACGTCTCATTGCCTTTCTGCTGAATGCAGAATAACCCTGTAACTATTCGCGTGTCTGTGTGTTTCTCGCTCACGAAAAGCTTCTTGTTCCCAATCTCTCTTCCAGAAGCCTTCTTCTGCCAGGGACGGGCCACTGATGGGTGAGTAAACACTTTCCAAGTGTAAACAGATCACAGATCTTTATTGAAGTCTTACAAAATACACTGCTGTTCCATGAATCTAATTTTTAAAAAATTTATTTTCTAAGATGTTAGATATTTTTAGTCTAAAGAGATGATAACAAATGGTTTCAGCCAGGCCTGTGGAGAGCATGGATTTTTCTGGTTCTGGGCAACGTGTTTCGTAGGCCTGAGATGGCAGGGATCAACCAGCAGAGGAGAAACTCGAGCGTCTCAGACTCCCCGCCTGTGCCCACGGCCCTGTGGACACTGCAACCCAGAGGGGCTGGCGTGGCGGCTTCCCGGGGCTGCAGCAGAGCCACAGACCTGGGGCCTGAGATGACGGCACGCCTGCTCTCACCGCCTGGCAGCCAGAAGCCCGCCATCCGGGTGTGGGCAGGAGCACGCTCCCTCCCAGGCCCCTCCCAGCTTCTGGCTGCCTCTGGGTGCCTCGGTCCACGACGGCATCGCTGCATTCTCGGCCTCCAGCTTCCCGCTGTGTCTGTCTGCTGGTGGCCCTCTTTTCTCTGCGTGCCCATCTGTGTCCAGGTTTTCCTTCTTCATCAGGACACCAGTCCTCAGGCCCGACTTCAGTGCCACCTCATCCACACAGGCTCCACTCCCAGGGTCAGGATACAATCCGACACATGCCAAACTCCCAGCATCGCTGTGGCATCGGGGGGACTGTCCCGATGCTGAGCTGGTCTGGGAGCCCTCTCGTCGCAGGACACGTGACTGCCAACCTGCCTGAGGCTTTGCTCCCCGAGCCTTGGTTTCCCACCTGTTAGACTGGGCAGATGGCCTTCAAGATCACTTCACCTTTAGCACCCTTTGCTTTTCATGCTGATGGTCTAATGCATCACAGGCCTTTTCGGGGATCTGATAAAGGCCGCAGCCCCACACTCTGTAAAATGGTGTGAAATGATGTGATTTCGAGGTATGGTAACCTGGAGCCCACTGGGGACCCCAGGCCTGGGTGGTGGGGCACACCTATGGGCGGGACCCTTGCCAGGGCACGATGCCAACCCTTCCAAGTACTGCTGCCTGGGCAGCATCCCCACTGTCATGCGCGAGTCCACAGCAGACCCTGAATCGCCTGCCAGACATCTGACTTGACCATGGAGCCCAGCCATGGAATATCACAGATGCTCAGAACAGGGCGAAGCAAACAAGGATGCTGACACATGCCTGATGATTACAGCTAGGCATTTCTGCGGACATTTGTGCTTTTCTGTTTTAATGTAGCTAAAAGTGCTAGTCACTCAGTCGTGTCTGACTCTTTGTGACCCCATGGACTGTAGCCTGCCACGCTTCTCTGTCCATGGAATTCTCCAGGCGAGAACACTGGAGTGGGTTGCCACTTTCTCCTCCGGGGGATCTTCCTGACCCAGGGATCAAAGCCGGCTTTCTCGAATTGCAGGCAGATTCTCTAATGTATGGTCCACCAGGAGAGCCCTTTTGTCTACCTAACGCCTGGTATAAACTGGGATTTGACAAATTAGTATGAACGCTTCTAAAATCTAACCTGAGGACTGCTCTACAGAGGTCAGAGAACAAATTAAAAATGCCGAACGTGATTTTGAACGCACCTGTGATGTTGCTGAGCCCTGGTGAACAGCACACAGAAGGTGAATATGGCGAAAGCCCAGCCCTGAATGGACCAGCTGGCGAGGGCGTAGCCGCACCACTCCACGACTTCGCCGAAGTAGTTGGCTGCAGATATGTATTCAAACAAGCCCCCTAGGAGAGAACAGAGCCAGCAGCACATTTACTAAAAAACAATGCCTAATGAAGCCTTGACTGCAGAGAGACCTGTGGATACCTGCATGGAGAACATAAAACCAACTCTGGAAAAATACGAGCTTTACAGAACTTGCATCGATGAGATGCTTCCACTAAGATCAGCTTTGCTATTTCATATTGCAACTTCTGGTAGTACCTGCATACCTGTATCAACATTCACCTGTTTATCTGACTATAAAAATGCTACAGCTTTAACATACGTCAATATGTTGCTTTACTAGCTGAGTCAAGATGACTAAACTTAACCAAGGCTGGGGCGCACAGCCTAGCGTGTTAGTCTGGCTGAGATGGGCTTCTATGAACCCCTAGACAAAAAAGGGAAGCAAATACTAATTTTCAAGGACAGATTCACGTGTGCGTTCACTCATCAAGTCTTCCCAGATGCATCAAGTCTACACGACAGGCCAGACCTTCTCCTAAGGATGTGGGGTGCCCCATGGATGAGAACGCTTTCTCCACACCTGGGCTATTACACCCCAGGGAGGGTGCGGGGGACTCAAGGGGCAGAGCAGGGTGCGGGGGCGGGGAGTGGGGCTGGGGTGGAAGGAGCTCGGGCCAGAAGCCACAGTGGTGCACTGCGAGGGTAACCCCAGGGCCACGGCTTAAGTGATTTGAGGCTCATGGGGTTTTCTGGTTATTTGTTCTGCTGTTATTTCTGTACGGTTTCCAGGAAGATAAACACAAGGATTCCAACCTGAGTGCTGGCGTTTGTGCTGTTCACCACCGCTCTTTGAGTTCTTAGCTTTACCGACTGATCAAAAAAAATTTTTTTTCAGAAGCTCTATTGTTTTTTTAACTTCTATATCTATTTAGTTCTTTTTACAGTATGCTACTCCTTTACTCATACTTTCAATCCCTTTATGGTTGAAACATTTACGTTTTAAATTTGAAAGTTTATAACCTGTATCTGAATTCTAAGCTCTGAGGTCACTCACATCAATGAAGCCCTTGCTCATGGGGCTCTATTCCTCATGGGCTCTGCAACTTCTGACTGTAGCCCTTCTTCCACGGTGTAGGGTCTGCTGGGCTCTCGAGGCCTGAGTGGAAGGCAGGTTCTCTGGGAATCTAGGTTTGCCTCGATCATGAGTGTGAGCCCACCACCCCCAGGACCTCAAGGATCCTAATTCATGGCTGGATGGTTTCTCCGATCAGGCAAGTGGCATGTATTTGGGCTACAAGCCAGCTTGAGGGTCAGCAGGTAGTCACCGACTCAACCAAGATGCACTTGGGGCTTTAGCCCTCACTTAGATTTTGCCCTCTGATGATCACGTCTGCTCTTGATGCCATACTGATGTGCTGGGAGCCAGCATGGGGAATCCCTCCCGTGGCAAAGGTCATGAGGAAGGGAGCCTGACAAAACGCAAAGGCAGGATCAAGCCTCAGGGGTCCCCCTAGATTTTCTCAAGCATCTACCCCCAGAACCAAAATCTGTCTGCCTTAGTATATTATGCCTTTCACCAACTCCTCTGACAATAACAGGGGGCTATACCCCACCACCCTTTTTCTGGAAAAAATTAATTTAGAGCTTTTAGATAATACATCTCCTGGGCATAATAAGAGTGTTTCAATCCAGAAACCCCTCTGATGGCTTTCTAGCCTGCCTGACAGGTCTGTCTGGACCTTTTACAACTGCGCATGTGACTGCTCACAGCCTGCCAACTGCGAGAGGCACAGGAAGCTTAAAACATCCTAGGAATGTAGGGGCTTCCGAGGAGTCAAAATCAATAGGACTGATTGGGGGTTTCATTGTTGAGCCACTACTTGCTGCCAAGTTTTCATATCTTTTATTTGTTGATATAGTTGGTATATAGAAAAAAACAAGTAGCAACATAGATCTTTAAGTACTTTCTTTGTTATAACCCAGTGCACCTTTGCTCTATAGGGATGTAACTTTATTAAGTGCTTTGAGAGTGACACAGATTAAAGAAAAACACTTCAGGGGAAATGAGATTAACATTCATTTAGGAAGAGAGCCATAAAGTGTTAACAGGCCTCTTGGCCAGAAGATAATGTAAATCACCCGAGACCTTTTGTATACAGAAAGATATGCAGAAAGGGTCAGGACTGCTGCCCCTGCGTGACTCTGTATCTTCCATTATGTAAAACTTAGGGTATATAAGCACCTTTTGAAAATAAAGTTATGGGGTTTTTTGCACAAGCTTGGCCTCCCCTGTGTTGACTCTCTCTCTCTTTATCCCTCTCCCTCCCTTTTTCAGGCTGATCCCTTGGAACTGGAGGCTCTCTGTGTTTACTTATTTGCCCGGGCTTCTAAGACCCATGCGAGAGGAGTCCAAGGCAGGGTACCCTCCGCTATTCAAGCGGGTGCCTGTAGCCTAAAGTAGACGGTGCAAGTTTCTTGTCTTGAGACTTTATTAGCTTTCTGTGTAAACCAAGGAATATCAGCCTCTTTTCTCCTTTATTTTTTCACTATATTATTCTTCCCTAATCTCTCTTTAAATTTCTAATTAATCTCTCTTTAATCGCCAACTCCGTCCCCGCTTTGAATTCCCTGGATCCACCGGGGCTGGACCCCGGCACTGATGCATTTAAAAATTTTACTCAACATTTTAAAATGTTTTGGAAAGAGGGTCAATCAAGGTATCAATTCTATTCTATGGCAAGAAGGGAAGTGCTGGACACCCCTTGTAGACCATAAATTCCTACTCATATGCTCTTTTCAAACACGGATATAACTAGAGTTTCCTTTCTGCTTCCATTAGTCAGAACCATTAAAATGGGTCTTCTATCATTTTAATAAAACAATGATTAGTCACTGCTCCTACCAGTAGTAGTGATACACCGAAAACCTGCAGCTAATGCACAGTGTTCTTCAGCTAAGAGCTCTGGCAAAACCAAAGCAGCGTGGCGTCACGCCACACAATCCTGGAGTGTGTGCTGAGTCGCTTCAGTCATGCCTGACTCTTTGCAGCCCGATGGACCATAGCCCACCAGGCTTCTCTGTCCATGGAATTCTCCAGGAAGTCAATTTTAGAATAAATTCCCCATTTTCAGTACGTACCTCTTGGTATTTTATAGCCAGTCTCCCCTGGTTTCCTGAGGTTCCTCAGGACATGATCTGAGTGGATGTTAATCAGCATGCCTATCAACCATAAAGCAGAACCTAAACAAGACAAAACATCCAAGGGTATTATGGTAACTAAGCCACAGAATTCACAAGCCCAAGTGTGAATGGACAGTATTACTGTGATCCTTCACAATATCATTAGAGGCATAACATATAAGCCATGACTGATAGTAAAAATCATGGAAATAAATACTGTGCTTTATTTAGAAAGATGACTTAATGGTGTTGCGAGATAGGGCTTTGTGTTTCTAAAAACACTACCGAATTACCCATTTAAAATAGCTTGATCTGATGGTCATAATCTATGTTTTTAGGATGATTGGGATGACTAGAAATCTGACTAAGGCACAAGCCTCTTTAGGAAAAGGTATTGTCATCGTCCATGGGTCAGCCCACCAAGTTCATGTGATGTCACAGACACTGTCTGAAGCGCAGCATCCCCCCCGACCCCCTCCCATGGGCAGACGTGGAGCAGGGAGTCCCCAGCATGCGCTTTACCCGGGTGGGCTGCACTCAGGCCCCTTGAGGGGGTGGTTCCCAGGAGCTGAGACCTGGTCCTCATTTCTCTATAATGTTATGTAACGATTTAATGTAGACCCACACCGCTCCCCTACTCATTTCCTGCTCGCTCATCATTTGGCATTCGTGGGTCTGTTCGTGTCCTCACCTCTCAACAAAACTGTCAACTGCCAGCTGCCTGGCTCTGGCTAGATATTCCACAGCATCTGAACGCTTTCTCTCCCCCATTCTTAAATGACTTCAGAGGCTTTTCATCAGTTAAGGGAGACTTAGTATCACGCTGATGAATGTCAACAAGAAAAGGCAAAATGTCAAAACAGTGTTTTATAAAAGGAATGACTTGATTTTGTAAGATGTTCACTTGATTGTTCTGAGATATGAAAAGAAAAGTGAAAATCACGTGGTGCTCAACTGTGGCATTCGATTCAAAGTCAAAGAGAAGAACGCTTGGAGGAACATTATTAACTATTCTCCAGCTGGCCCAGGGGCATTAAACAGTTTTCCCAGGTGAGAACAGGGATGTAAATCACGCTCAGGTATACAGTAAGGCTTTCAGGATTTCCTTCCTAGGCAGCTTTCTTTCAAAACAGTTTGTACCAAATTTTGTTAGTGGCTTTTGTAAGTCATTTATCTCGTTTGTTGTTTAGCCACCCAGTTGTGTTCAACTCTTTGCCACCCCATGGGCTACAGCCTGCCAGGCTCCTCTGTCCATGGGGTTTCCTCGGCAAGAATACTAGAGTGGATTGCTGATTCTTTCTCCAGGGGATCTTTCCGACTCAGGGATCGAACCCACGTCTCCTGCATTGGCAGGCAGGTTCCTTACCACCGCGCCACCTGGGAAGCAAAGCGCTTGCCAGAGCCATCGATTTATCGTTGACTCGCTACTCTTTTTGTATTTCACTGTGTCACTTTGGAAGCTCCAGAAAGCGTCATGTTCTCAAAATTCCATGAGGCAAGTCTCCTTGGTCACCTAGGTCAGTGATAAAACCAATATTTGTCTTCATCTGAATCGAACATTTAGTTTCGTGGCTCGAGACCTTAAGTCTTTGCACAAGCTCTTTTAGATGAACTACTTCTACTCCTCTGGAAAACGTTTTGTTGGGATTTTATTATTATTCACTTATCTTTTCACGGTAACTGTGGTAAATATGATCATTTATGCTATTTCAAAACTTCATACAATTACAAGAGCTATGTGCACGTGTACTTTATGAAATGAACAGGATACCAAAAAAGTAACCCAGCTTGTTTCTCAATGACATATGCTCTCATTTTCAATTCTTCCTATTCAATCATGGAGAGGTTAAGAAGTCTATATATAATTTACTGCATGTCTTAAACTTTAGACCAGCTTCAAAGGGTTTGCAGGGGACAAGGTCTCCCTGCAGAATGACTTCAAATGACATTTAAATGCACAGGCCAAATAATTCTTTTGTTTTATTGCTGTTCATCAAACATTTTCAAACAATCCTTCCCAGAAGCAATTCCCACGAGAACCTCAGGTGGTAGCAGTGTCAGTTGCTCAACTGTCTCTGACTCTTTGCTGAGCCGTGGACTGCAGCCCACCAGGCTCCTCCATCCACGGGATTCCTGAGGCACACTGGAGTGGGTAGCCATGCCCTCCTCCAGTGGATCTTCTTGACTCCAGGGATCGAACCCAGGTCTCTTGAACTGCAGGCAGAGTCTTCACCATCCAAGCCACCCAAATAAACATTTAAAACTGTTATCTTTTGGTTAAAAAAATTCCCTTTCTCTGTCCCTTGTAGGGGCTGGTGAAACCACTACTCTGCTGTGGCTCGGGCTAGGTCTGGGGCCTCCTGATTCACTCCCTGACCTTTCCTTCCTTGGGTCACGAGGACCTAACTTCAGCTCTTCTCTGAACCTCAGAAGGCAGAGGCGTGGGTGCAGCTACTGGCAATGGGCCAAGCCTGTTCTTTTTCCTTCCTCCTCCTGATAACTGGGGCAGAAGAAAATCAGATAGAGAGCAGGTAAATCAAGATCGCATTTGGGGGCAGGGAGCAAACACAACAGCTCAGTCTGGCCTTTCACGGAGGCACAGATTGTGGAGCTAGCGTGGGTGTGTGCTAGGTCGCTCAGCCGTGTCCGACTCCGTGTGACCCCGTGGACTGGAGCCCACCAGGCTCCCCTGTCCATGGAGTCTCCCGGAAAAGTGAAAGTGGTAGTTGCTCAGCTGTGTCTGACTCTGTGACCCCAAGGACTGTGGTCTGCCAGGCTCCTCTGTCCATGGGATTCTCCAGGCAAGGATCCTGGAACAGATTGCCATTCCCTCCTCCAGGGAATCCTCCTGACTCTGGGATGGAACCCACGTCTCCTGCATTGTGGGAAGATTCTTTACCATCTGAGCCACCACCAGGGAAGCCTGGAAAATGTGCTACTTTATATTAATTGATAAAAATAAATAAAAAAAATTTTCATAAACCTCAGAGTTTAAAGTCTAACTGCCTCGCTGAAGATGACCAACTTTCTCTCGCTTTCCAGAAGAAACTGTAGGAGGTTTGATGACTTTCTTAGATTACACGGCCCATTAGTGCCCAAGCATCCTCACTCTTGGCCCCGTGCTCAGTCTGCTGCAGCTTGTTGCTATTTTTAGGTCATCTTAAGAACAGGTACCTGTGCTTTCGGCGCTTGAGTGGGCGAGGGAGCCGGGCGCCTGCGTCACGGGGACAGCCTGGCCCTCCATCCCGCCAGCATTCAGCCCCCCAGCCTAGGTCAAGGGGCCTTCACGACTCTCTGTTCTCTCAAGACGCCTGTGCTTTCTCACTGGACCCTACGGGAAGGTAAACACCGGGCTGAAGGTTACAGGGACGGAATGCGTCACTGAGGACACTCACCTGTTAGAAACCGGGGGTCTCGGAGCCAGTTGTCCGCGTACACTGCGTACTGACTCAGATACCTGCTCTGCAGGTAGCCGTTATAGGTGCAGAAGACGAATGCCAACAGGAAGGCATACAACGGCATGGGCTTCCCTCCTCGGATCAGAAATGGGAAAACCAAGGTCCTTCAGAGACAAGAAATATATATTTTTTAAAGCAACAGTGATAAAGAATCTAATGTCTGCAATTCTCCTTTAATGTCTTAGATTTTTTTTTTTTTCGTTTTAAGCATGAAGATTTTCTTTATTTTCTTCTTGCAGCAATGATTAGATGTTTCCTTAACTGGCTCTTGGGCTTCCCTGGTGGCTCAGACGGTGAAGAATCTACCGGAGAAGAGGGTTCAATTCCTGGGTCAGAAAGATCCTCAAGACAAGAAAATGGCACCCCACTCCAGTACTCTTGCCTGGAGAATCCCACGGACAGAGGAGCCTGGTGGGCTACAGCCCATGGGGTCGCAAACAGTGGGACGTGATTGAGCGCCTTTCACTTCACTACTGGCTACTCCATCACTATCATCTCTAATTGTCCCGGACGGTCTTGCAGAGCTTTCCAGCTAGAGGAGCTCGGCACTGAATTCCAGGTGTGCCGAGCGGTGCTGCCTCAGCTCCAGCTGACAGGGCAGGATCTGGGGGGCGCCAGAGCCCCGGAGCAGCTATGTCCTCCCAGGGAGTCTTCTCATCAGATTATCCCACTATATGTTAAAGATATGTCATGCACCTTGTGTGCTATAACGAGAAACAGATTGAATAAAAGTCATTCTTAGGAATACTTGGACAGATGTACTGTATCTGTTGAAAGCAGGATTTCTAGTTAAAGAATTAACTGTGTTTCAATAATGTACACCACTGTGCAAAAATTCAGCATTCTAGTTATATGGAGTGTGAAACAGACGCACGGAATGAGAGGACACTGAACGTTCCATCCTCCTGACACCCGGGACTGAGTCTGGTCCAAGGTGTTGGAGTTTGGGGCCCACCGTTACACTATCTGTCACCATGGCGATGGTGGTCATCTCCCCAGGGTCCACCACGGGCAAGGCCTCCCAGCTGCCTGCACAGAGACACTGTCACCACAGTTGACAGAGGGCACGGTTAAGACTCAGAGTGCTCCATCTGCTTAAGGTCACGGGCTCGTGAGTAGCTGAGTTTAAGTATACTTTGTCCACCTGATGCGAAGAGCTGACTCACTGGAAAAGACCCTGATGCTGGGAAAGATTGAGGGCGGGAAGAGAAGGGGACGACAGAGGACGAGATGGTTGGATGGTATCACTGACTCAGTGGACGTGAGTCTGAGCAAACTCAGGGAGCTGGTGGAGGACAGGAAAGTGTGGCGGGCTGCAGTCCATGGGATCATAAAGACTCAGACGTGACTTAATGACTGAACAATAACGTTAGGGTCGCTCAGTCGTGTCTGACTCTCTGTGACCCCATGGACTGTAGCCCTCCAGGCTCCTCCGCCCATGGGATTCTCCAGGCAGGAATACTGGAGTGGGTTGCCATTTCCTTCTCCAGGGGATCTTCCCTTCCCAGGGATCAAATCCTTGTCTCTGTGCCTCCTGCACTGGCAAGAGGATTCTTTTACCACTACGCCACCTGGGAAGCCCTTAGAGCAAATCAGTAGAAGTTTAAAGCAGAAATTAAAAGGACAAGAAGCTAGAAATGTACGAAAAAACCAGGATGTAAAACTTTATGTTGCATTTGAATTTTCTCTTTAAAATCAATACGTCCTATATTTAAAAGGGGGTCATCACTACATACCCTTACATAGCCCTTAAGAGAATAATAAGAAACGATTTCAACAGCTTTATGCCAACAAATTTGACAACACGGATGAAGCAGACAAAATTCTTAAAAGACAAAGGTGACCAAAACTGACCAAAGAACAAAGTGACAACTTTAATCCCTCTATCAAGGAAAAAGAATCCGGACGCAAGGAATTCTAGAAAGGCCCAAACTAGAGTCAGGGGAAGGGATCAGCAGCAAAGAAGCAAAAAGGGCATGTACGGGGACACAGCGCCCTGTATCTCTGGACTGTAGTGATGACCACGCAGCCTGATGCAATCACCAACACTGATCAAGCGAAATTTATATACGTAAATCATGGCTTAAAATGGGGAAATGTGCTCACTTATAGTTTCCATTTTGGCCATCTGCTCCAGGACACAAACGACGGCTAACAGTAACAGCACGGTAACAGAGCTGCGATGTCCCGCCCTCGAGGCACTCTCCCCCCAGCAGTGTCGCTCAGCATCTCGGGAGAGCTTTCCTAGGAGTCACAAGCAGGTTCGCATCTTGCTCAGCCACTTCCCCCAGAGACCTTGTGTAAGTTGAGGGCAAAGCACGAGCTGGACGGGAAGCCTCCATCAGGCGATGGCACCACTGGGGGGGCAGTGGTTTGCCTGGGAACTACGGTGCTCACAGCTCAGTTCAGCTCAGCCGCTGAGTCGTGTCCGACCCTTTGTGACCCCACGGACCGCAGCACACCAGGCCTCCCTGTCCATCACCAACCACCAGAGTTTATTCAAACTCGTGTCCCCTGAGTCGGCGACACCATCCAGCCTCTGTCGCCCCCGGCACGAGCCCCTCAGCAAGAGCAGGTAGGGACTTTCCTGGTGGCTCAGTGGCAACGGCGCCACGCTTCCAACGCAGGGGGATGCAGGTTCACTCCCTGGGTGGGGAATTAAGAATACACACACTGTGTTCCAAGGTACATGTGTGCTCAACTGTGTCCAACTCTTTTTGACTCTCTCTGCAGGCTCCCCTGTCCATGGGATTCTCCAGGTAAGAACGCTGGAGCAGGCTGCCATTTCCTCCTCAGGGGATCTTCCCGTCCCAGCGCTGAAACCCACATCTCCTGCATTTGCAGGCCGACTCTTTACTGCTGAGCCACGGGGTACCCCCCGTGCTGTGTGGTACACAAAGAGAACAGCCGTTTCTCTCTGCGTCGGGGAACCAGGGCTCCTGCCTGGGCAGACAGTTGGTGCAAGCTGACTGGCACTGGGACCCAGGCTTACTGCAGATACTGACATTGCAAGGCCAGGGCTCGGTCTTGACTGGGGGCTACCGGCACAGGCTCCCTTCAAAACAGGCAGGGGTTCTGAGGTGTCCCGATCGGGCTCTGTTGCCATGGCACCTTTCTGCTGCTCCCAGATTCTCAGCGAGGGCAGAGGGCCCCGTGTTAGAGCCAGAGGAAGCAGCTGATGACAGAAGACAGACTGGTTCTCAGCCTGTCCCCGGGTGCCCAGACTTGAGAAGCACCGGGAATAAGTGAGCTCACTTCCCAAGTCAGCTCAGGGGATTCCCGAGCCTTGCGAAAGCAGGAAGGGGACAGTATGGTGAGAAAGTTGGGGGGAAAAAAAACAAAAC
The DNA here is from genome assembly GCA_006410875.1 of Neotragus pygmaeus. NCBI lineage: Eukaryota > Metazoa > Chordata > Mammalia > Artiodactyla > Bovidae > Neotragus > Neotragus pygmaeus. The sequence continues at coordinate 13,718 of SJYV01014519.1, forward strand.
AAAACTTCTCGGGAAGCTACGGTCTCAGGGAATTTTCCAGGAGGGAAACTGCAGGACCAGCTGAGAAAGTGCTAGAATTCCAAGTTTGGAGAAACACGGAGGGAAGAAAAGTGAGCAGGAAATAAGACTGGTAGGGGACGCAGGGGGTGTGGGCTCGGTTTAGAAACATGCCTGAGGAAATGCAGAGTGCTCAGGTCCTAAGGGGAGAAGGCAGTGGCACCCCACTCGGGTACTCTTGCCTGGGAAATCCCATGGATGGAGGAGCCTGGTAGGCTGCAGTTCGTGGGGTCACTAAGAGTCAGACATGACTGAGCAACTTCAGTTTCACTTTTCACTTTCATGCATTGGAGAAGGAAATGGCAACCCACTCCAGTGTTCTTGCCTGGAGAATCCCAGGGATGGGGGAGCCTGGTGGGCTGCCGTCTATGGGGTCGCACAGAGTCAGACACGACTGAAGTGACTTAGCAGCAGCAGCAGGTCCTGAGAGTCTGGGATGGCTGAACTGAGCAGAATCCACGCCAAGTTCAACACAGGCTAACAGGGATGCATGATCTGAAAGCAGAGGAAAAAAAAAACCCAGGGAGCTCAGAGTAGAAAAACCAGGTCCTAAAAAGTGGTTGAAAAGGAAATGGCAACCTACTCCAGTGTTCTTGCCTGGAGAATCCCAGGGATGGGGGAGCCTGGTGGGCTGCTGTCCATGGGGTCGCACAGAGTCAGACACGACTGAAGTGACTTAGCAGCAGCAGCAGGTCCTGAGAGTCTGGGATGGCTGAACTGAGCAGAATCCACGCCAAGTTCAACACAGGCTAACAGGGATGCATGATCTGAAAGCAGAGGAAAAAAAAAACCCAGGGAGCTCAGAGTAGAAAAACCAGGTCCTAAAAAGTGGTTGAAAAGGAAATGGCAACCTACTCCAGTGTTCTTGCCTGGAGAATCCCAGGGATGGGGGAGCCTGGTGGGCTGCTGTCTATGGGGTCGCACAGAGTCGGACA
>SJYV01014520.1:0-20441 GCA_006410875.1 Neotragus pygmaeus
AAGTGAAAAGTGAAAGTGAAGTCGCTCAGTCGTGTCTGACTCAGCGATCCCATGGACTGCAGCCTGCCATTAAATCTGTAGATTTGGGTAATATGGCTATTTTAACAATATTAATTCTTTCGATTCAAGGGGATGGGATATCTTTACATTTCTCTGTATCATCTTCAGTTTCCTTCTTTGATTTTTATAATTTTCAGAATATAGGTCTTTTACCTTCTTAGCTAAGATTATCCCTAGGTATTTTGTTTTTTTGATGTGATTTTAAACAGGATTTTTAAAATGTTCTCTTTCTAATATTTTATTATTATAGAAAAACAAGTGATTTCTGCATATTAATCTTGTATCCTGCAACTTTGCTGAATTCATTTATTTATTTTAATAGTTTTTGGTTGGAGGCTTTCGGGTTTTCCACATGTAAAGTATCATCTGAGAACAATGATAGTTTTCCTTCTTCTCTTCTGGTTTAGATGCCTTTTATTTCTTTTTCTTGTCTGATTGCTGTGGGTAAGACTTCCAATATTGTGTTCACTAGAAGTGACAAAGGTTAGGCCCAAGCTGGCTCTATTCCTTCTAAGCATGTGTTTCCCCTACACTGGGTCCCTTGCCCTAAAGTGGGAAGTGATGGAGGGAGTGGGGCCCATGTGGGCTCTCGGCATCAGTTGCAGGCATCCACAGCTCTGCTCAGACACAGCTTTGGGTACCAGTCCCCTTTGTTGCTCACAGCCAAGCAGCCCCCAGCCTCTTCCACCCCCACCCTCTTGTGGGATCACTCTGCAGGAGAGACGGGCCCCTTGTGGCTTCTCAGCATGTATCAGAGTGTGAACTGTGCATAGCAGATGCCATCAGAGATTGGGTAGTTTCAGAGGCTCTGCTTAAGTAAGTGCTGACAGTGGCCTCCGCTGCCCCATGCACGATCTACGCTGGGACTGGGCCACCTCTGCACTCCACAGCTGGATCTTTCCCCTGGCCGTGGCTACCCCAGATTCAGTGCTGCACTGTGGTGTGGAGTGACGAGGCTGGAGCATTCCCCCGGCTAGGGCTGGGGAGCGTGGTGAGGGGGTTTCAGGAAATGGGCAGCTGCTAGAGCAGACTCCTCTCTGCCTAGCTGTGCGGGCAACCTGTGTGCATGTCTTTCTTCAGGTGGTGTCCAGGCTTCCTACAGCCCTTATAATAGTCCCAGCAGTCCTCCCATCAGCCAAGGGCACTTCTGTCTCCACACAGGACACCAGGACTGGGGATCGTGTGGCTCAAACGGCTTACTCTCAGGTTGAATCTCCACCGATACGTGGTTTAGTTGCTAAGTTATATCCGAGTCTTGTGACCCCCATGGACTGTAGCCCACCAGGCTTCTCTGTCCATAGGATTTTCCAGGCGAAAATACTGGAGTGGGTTGCCATTTCCTTCTCCAGGGGATCTCCCTGACCCAGAGATAGGACCTGGGTCTCCTGCATTGCAGGTGGATTCTTTACCATCTGAACCACCAGGGAAAACTTATAAACTTCCTTTTGTTCTCCACTTCCTCCCAGGGAAATAGGTCCCAACTTAATTGCCTTTCTTCCCTTCATACCTGGTTACGTGTGTATCTTTCTTGCAATGCTGGCTGTACAGGAGTCTTTCTGTCAGTCTTCAGTTAGCTTTCAGTGAGAATTGCTCCACATGTGCATGTGTTTTCGATGCATTCACGGGAGGGAGTGAGTGCTACAACCTCTCACTCCACCATCCTGATGCAAACCTCTGCCCCTTCTCCTTTCTCACCCTCCTTCTTGAAAGTGAAGTGAAGTGAAATGAAGGCGCTCAGTCGTGTCCAACTCTGGGACCCCATGGACTATAGCCTACCAGGCTCCTCCTCCCGTGGGATTTTCCAGGCAGGAGTACTGGACCGGGTTGCCATTTCCTTCTCCAGGGGAGCCCTCCCTCAAAGCATCGTGTCCATCTGGCTCTTATCTCAGGCTCGACTTCCAGGAGCCCAAATTTAGATGGTGTCTACCTGGAGAGTGTCGTGCTGTGTGTGGGGTGTGTGTGTAGCTGACCTGAAGCATGTTCCCCTGTGAACGCACACCTTTCCCTCTGTCCCCACGCAGCACTGTCCCCGGAGAGATCTGTCCCTCGCCTAGTCTGCTGCCCTCTTGTGCTGTGTGCGTGTTCTGCAGGACTTACCACCAGGTTTTATCTGGCCACTTCCTGGGAAGAAGGCCTTGATTGCCTGTTCCTCCTTGTGACCACAGGTGAGACCTCAGTAGACCTCCTTGTACATGGTCCCTGGGACCAGAGGGACCATTTCTCTGGATGGACAGATGAGAGTGAATTCTGAGCCATGGGCACATGCAGACATAGCTTCATAGAGTCCTGCATACAACTGCCCTGGGGTTTCCCTAGTTCCGTAGGAGCTGCGCATGCCCAGCAACAACACACACGTCTTCCTGTCTCCCCATATCTCCAACGCTGGGCGGGGTCTTCCCTTCCATTTTGCCGTTCTGCTGTTGGTTTCCCATCACTAATTTTGTTTTCCTCTCCACTGCTAGCAGCTTTCAGCACCTCTGCACCTGCTTTTTGGGTATTGGTGCTCCCTGGTGTCTACCCAACACCTCATCTACTCCTTCAGCTCTTTTCAACCCTTACTATCTTTGTTTTTTAATTTAAAGGACTTTGTTGTATACAGTTAAACTGTCTTCTCTAAGTGGGCCATCTGCCTCTTTTCCTTGTTTATGGCAGCCTTCACTGAGCAGAAATCCTTAAATGCCACTGCCTTATGCTCTCATTGTCACATGGAGATTTTGATGAAAATGACTCATTTATATTTCACCTGCCCTTTATTGCAGTTCCCCGACCAGGATGGAGACATGAGTCCACAGGGAACACTTGGAGTTACAGAGACCATTTTCACACAGAATTATACTCGCTTTCCATTCTGACCCATAAATCCAGGCTTTCTCTCTTCCAGGAGCTTGAGTTATTTTTCTGGAGCTTTTTGGTTCCCGTGGTGGACCACTCCCTGGACCCTCGAAGTGACACAAAGCCCTTGAGCTGCATAGAAAACATGTTAGCATACCAACTTGGTCCCCACACTGCAACGTAAAGAATGAGAGCTTGATTCCTCTGCAGACCTTCCTGAGAGGAATTGTTCATCTTTGTGCATCTCAATTGGTCCCCAGTCATACATTGTTGCTCTTACAGCAAGCAAGCAAATGCCCAGGTGGATACAAAATGCTGCACTGTGGGCTGAGAAGGAAGCTGTTATAGTTAGTGGGGGCCTTTGGGGGCTCCTGGTATGATCTCTGGCGACGACTGGGCACCCTGGTGGACTGATGCTCTGAGAAAGGAGAAGTGAAGGACTGCCTATGGTCTCCCATGTGAGTGGTGACCAGGGGCAAATAGAGAGGGCTCTCAGGGGACTGAGCCCAGGAATGGCGCCTTCTTTTAAACTCTGAGCGTGGAACAGGTCTTCTAAGCCCTACATCTCTGAGGTTCCCTAGCGGCTCAGTGGTACAGAGGTTGCCAAGATGCAAGAAACGCAGGTTCGATCCCTGGGTTGGGAAGATCTCCTGGAGGAGGGAAAGGCTGCCCACTCCAGTATTCTTGCTTGGGAAATCCCATAGACAGAGGAGACTGGTGGGCTACAGTCCAGAGTGACATGACAAAGCATGAACGCACGCCTGCCAATCATACTTTGTCCTGACTCAGTCTTGGAACATTTTTTTTTTTAAGTTGGAAAACTTTTGGGTATACTGGGAATAAGTTGAGCATGCGAATCTACTTTTTCAATTGTAAATTGTAAATTGAAAAAGCATTTGGCTTTTTGAAAGCAATAAGGAATTTCAGGTGGAAAAGTGAATATCAAGGACTGCTTTGTTTCTCTCAAATGAAAAACTGAGGATTCCTGTTCTGAGAACCTTTACAATTGTAAAGGTTGTAATTGTAAATTACCTTTACAATTGTAAATTGTATGAAATTTGGACACAAATCAAGTATTCCCAATGAATATTTAGCATACAAATTGAGATGTATTTTAAGTGTATAATACACATTGGATTTGAAAGATTTGATAAGGATATCTTAATAATTTGTACTGACTTCGTGTTGAAATCATATTTTGTATATAATGGTTTAAAATGTGCTGCTAATGTTAGTTCCACTTGTTTCATTTTACCTTTATTGGTGTGCTTACAAAATAAACTAAAATTCCATGTATGGTGATGTTATATTTCTATTAGGAAGCACTGCTCTGGATGCTGTGTTATCCAGACTCTTCTCTCAAGTATATTGTACCTAAAGAAAGAACCAAACCTTAGACTTTTTTGACTTCTGGTTTTCTCTAAGGTAAAAACTTTTTAAAATGAACAATAAGCACGTGGCGGTAGTGCTTTAGTCACTAAGCTGTATCTGACTTTTGTGACCCCATGAACTGTACCCCATGAACTGTAGCTCACCAGGCTCCTCCGTCCATGGGATTCTCCAGGCAGGAATACTGGAGTAGATTGCCATTTCCTTCTCCCGGGGATCTTCCTGATCCAGGAATCGAACCTGGGTCTCCTGCATTGCAGGCAGATTCTTTACCGATTGAGCTACAAGGGAAACCCAATAAATATGAGTGACATAGAAAAAACAAAATCTTTGAATCTACCTTGACTTTAAATACACTAAGACTAGTAAAGGATAGTATCCTTAAAAAAAAAAAAAAAAAAAAAAAAGATAGTATCCTGACAGAACTTTTTTTTTTCAAAGCCATGTTGTTTTTCCCTTCTATTTTTTAGCTTGTTGCAGACTGAGGTGGTAGTGATTCACCTCCCAGGGTTATTCCTGGCAAAGTAAGTCACAGATATAAGAACCCAGGGCTTCTTAAGAAGAGTCCTCTGGAAAACCCAGGTCGTGTATGCCTGCTCAGACACTTCAGTCGTGTCCAAACATTTTCAAACCCATGGACTGTAGCCCTCCAGGCTCCTCTGTCCATGGGTTTCTTCAGGCAAGAATACTGGTATGGGTTGCTGTCGAAACCCAGGAGTTCAGCTAAAGTGAGACTCCTGGATCCTGGATCTCCTGATGGGGATGACGTGGAGATCCGCAGTTTAACAAGCATTTCAGGATGATCTGAGTACAATTAGATTAAAATCGATGCTCTGCTGTGTTCCAGGTTCATTAATGTATCATGTATTATCTCACTTAATTCCACAACTGCCCTGTGTGGAAAGTATTTCTAACCAGATTTTACAGGTTTGACAAGGAAGGTTCATGATCATGAACTGTCTCAATTCCTAGGTGCTTGTAAGAGGTGAAATAAGCTTTTCAAGTCTGTATCTGTCCATTTGCAATGCCGTCAGCCTTAAGAATAAAATCTACAAGAGAGCTGGGAAGAAGAGAAGGAGCATTTGGCTTTTTGAAGGCAATAAGGAATTTCAGGTGGAAAAGTGGATATTAAGGACTGCTTTGTTTCTCTCAAATGAAAAACTGAGGATTCCTGTTCTGAGAACCTTTATGATAATCTGTATCTTTCAGGAAGGGCGTGGTTAGCTGCCGTGACACACATCCCCCAGAGTACTGAAATCACAAAGCTTTAGTCCTCACTGGAGTTACATGTCTGTTATGAGTCTGCAAGGAGGTTCTACTCAATGTAGTCATTCTGGGAGCTGGGCCCACAGCATTGCCACTCTAGAAAGGTGCTATCAGCTCTGAGAACAAAGCTCCCAGGAAGGTCTTAAGGTGATACGTGTCACTACTATTCAGAACCTCTGATCAGAGCCAGTCACCCAGCCCACCCATATCCGTGCAGGAGCCAGGAAGCATGTCTTTCTTGTTTCCAGAAGCACTGCTGACCAGTTATGACCACCCCAGAGCCCCTGCTCAGGTAAGGACTAGGATGAGGCAATGAGGCTGAATCATTACAACCTTAATATTTTATTCATCATGAGTTCTTTTTTTCTCATTCATTCTTATTTTCTAAAAGATTGCATTGACATTATTTATTTTAATGATTGACTTTTTTTCTACCCCTTTAAGTTTTATAGAAAGCCCCATCTTTGATACAAAGAGAGGATACAAGAATATGAGAATTTAGACGGAAATTTTATTTATACATTACAGACCAAGGGAAAAGCAATGCACGCGTGTGTGCTAAGTTGTCTCAGTCATGTCTGACTCTTTACAGCTGTATGGACTGTAGCCCTCCATTAGCCCTCCAGGCTCCTCTGTCCATGGGATTCTCCTGGCAAGAATACTGAAGTGGGTTGCCATTTCCTCCTCCAGGGGGTCTTTCCAACCTAGGGATTGGACCTGAGTTTTTTATGTCTCCTGCATTGGCAGGTGAGACTTTTTTTTTTAATCATTAATGCTACTTGGAAAGCCCAGGGAAAAGCAATATTTATTGCTAAAATTTTAACCTAGCAGTATTTAGAGGTAAGAATATAGCTGACATCTGTATTCATCTACTTAAACACTGGTGGAAAAAGAAAATAGTGAAAAACACACTCTTAGAAAGAGACACAGAGGTCAGGTAGAAATTGAGGTTCTCCTCAACTGAGGTCCAGGTTACTCAGATTCCTGCCTTTGTCCACATAGTCTGGAAAACCTCTTGTATTCAACGTGCCCAGAGACCTTCCAAGTACATTAGGAAGACAATTAAAACCCTCATCCCAGAACTGCAACGTTTCCAGTGATTGGGCTACAGTTAATCAGTGTGAATTGAATGAAACAGCTTGTTCAAGTATAATCAATTGATATCTTGAGCAAAAATGGAAATTTGGCTGCTGGTCTTCCTTTCCTGAGAAATACTATCACGTAAGGTTTTTAAAATACTACTACAATCCCATGGAAGCTTCTGTAAGGCACCAAAGACATTGATCTTGATAAAGACCCAGGATATTTTCCATCTATGGAACTATAATCATATAGCAGTTTAACTTATATTGACACTTGGTGTGATTTTTCTTTTAACCAATGTCTTCCCAGTTTTGTCCCTACATGAATTTCATGTGGGTGTGAATCTATAAAATTGACCCAGATTCTCTCTCAGCAGTAGAATTGATCTCCTTTCCCCCTACGTGCCTTGTAAAATACATTTGTGAACTTTCTGGAGAAATTGAAAGGAGGACTTCTTCAAAGACCCAAACTATTTGCTGAATGTGTTTCTACTTTGAACATCAGTAGAAGGAGCGCCTGAATGTGAGGTGAAAGCGAGAGAACCTTCCTGGCCATGTCATTGCTTTAATCTTCTGTATTTTATATTCTGCAAGAAAAACCCCTTTATCCCTAGAGCTTTCCACAATGGATAGGATCACTCCATAATTGTCTATGAAAACGAGAAAAGCCCAGGTTTTTGAGAAATTTTCTCTATGAGATTTTTGATGAGCAATATGTCATTCTCTGAAGAACGGTCTTTGTTATCTGAAATCAGGTTTTCTTTTCTTTTCTTTCTTTTTTTTTTAATTTCTTTGGCTGCACTTCGTCTTAGTTGTGGCAGAAGGGCTCTTACCTTCAGCATGGGGGATCCAGCTCCTTGACCAGGGATTGAACTTGGACCCCCTGCATTGGGAGTGCAAAGTCTTAACCACCGGACCAGCAGGGAAGTCCTACCAGGTGTCAGGTCCCTGAATGACTACATCAGGTAGAACCTCATTGCAGACCTACAATGGACATGCAGGACTAAGAACCTGAACTTCTAAGGAACTCACTCCCATGTTCCCTTCTGCATTTTCAGAAAATTGACTTGACAGACAAACTTTCCTACAGCTAGAAGCCATTTAGGGCTATATTAGTAACTCACAGCCAGTGCGCTAGCTTTTCCCCATTGCCTTCCTGGATATAATTAGGGTCCTGGAAAGATTCATTAATATCTGTTCCCTAAGATGGCACAGTGATAAAGAATCCACTTGCCAATGCAGGATACACAAAAGATGAGGATTCAATCCTTGGGTCAGAAGATCTCCTAGAGTAGGAAATGGCTACCCACTCCAGTATTCTTGCTTGGAAAATACCATGGACAGAAGGAACCTGGTGGGCTGCAGTCCATGGGGCTGCAAAGATTTCGATATGACTGAGCGACTGAACACACACAGAATCAAAAGTACTAACAAGGAGCCCTATGGGCTGGTGGGAAAGACTCACTAGAATTGTGATGAAGAGTGTTATTGTAGAAGAATGCTCTTTCTGGGTGAAAAAAGATCATAAAAGGTTTTCTACTTGGGTGACCAGTTATCAGAAAAGGTGTCACTATCCCGTGGACAGAATTTCGAAGGATGAGCAGGAGTCCTTTAGAAGAAAGAATCCTCTTCCTGAACGCTGTGAGTCCATCAGTAGCAACCTGGCGTTTCACAGCCAAGGTTTCTCTGTGACCTTCAGATGACTTTCCCAGGGCCACTCTCGTCTCTTGTCTTTAAACAGAGATGGAAGTGCCTGGAAGTTTAGGTGGCCCCCACCACCCAAAAGGATAGCTCCTAGTACAAAAGCCAGCCTCCTTTGCTGACCAGTGAGACAACCACTGAGGCACAACGTCCACTTCAGAGCCCGCTTGGAATCAGGCAGAGTCTGGGACTTCACCCAACATTGTACCTTTGCCTGTCTGCTGAAGCAAACTCTCCAGAGTTCTTTGGACAGCAAGGAGATAAAACTAGTCAGTCCTAAAGGAAATCAACCCCGAATTGTCATTGGAAGGACTGATGCTGAAGAAGCTGAAGCTCCAGTCCTTGGGCCATTTGATGCGAAGAGCCAACTCATTGGAAAAGACCCTGATGCTGGGAAAGACTGAAGGCAAAAGGAGAAGAGGGAGGCAGAGGATGAGATGGTTGGATGGCATCACTGACTCAGCGGACATGAATCTGAGCATAGTCCAGGAAACGGGTGAAGGACAGGGAAGCCTGGTGAGCTGCAGTCCATGGGGCTGCAGAGTTGGACACGACTGAGTGACTGAGCAGCAGCGGGCTCCCGAGGTTCCTGATTGGCTCCGCCCACCACGAGGGGCATCTGGCCTCAATGAACAGCCTGTGCCAGAATCCTTGCTCAGTGTGTCCTGGGAGGACCAGCTTCGGAGAGTGTCTATCAGAACAGGGCCTCAGCAGCTGCATGTTTCAGAAATCAAAAATATCAGATCAAATGAACTTGTACTGTATGTGAAAATAATTCATGAGCCATGACGTGCTTTACTGTGTTGGTGATTATATTATATTTTCAGTTTACAATTGCCTTCCAAAGCAGGCCCAGAGAAAACACGATCAGCGTTGCTTTACTTTCACCCTGGAGGCTTACGGCGTGAATGTGCAGAGATGGGTTAAATCTACATGAGAAACCCACCCTCATTGGAGCTTTTCTAGGGCTTGTATTTTTAGTATTTCACTTACGATTGCAGAGTTATTTATTTCATAAACCCACCTCTTAAACCCAATAAAACACCATTTCTTCAAAGGAGTTGTTTTCATTCTGTGAATATGAAAAAAAATAAAGGTGATAAATCACAAACATCTCATATCAGAGAGTTACTTTATCTTTTTGGCACTGGCCCTGAGAGAGCAGGGGCCAGAATCAGATAGAGCCTCTTTGCTCTTTCTGGTGTCTTCCACCACGCCTGTTAACATGGGGGCTGTTATCAGATGTGGTTGGAAGCTAGCTACAGGCTCAATTTACTGCTCTCCTTCGGCATGGTCCATTTGCCCCAGGCTCAATAAGCCATAAAAAATAGATCCTCTGCCAATTTGACAGCCTCTGTTCCAGAGATGCAAAGTCAATGGGAAAATCTACAAGATGCTTCTCCTTTTATTCAGTTTATTTGGAAAAATGATCTCAGAATTAACAATCTGTTTTAGACGAAGCTCAGTAGAAACTCGGGCCATTTATATTAACAGAATTTCCCTGAGTTTAGCAATCTTTTTCATCTTTCCTCCTCTCTCCTTCCTTCCCTTCCTCCCTCCCTGTCTATTTTGAATTAGACTATAGCTTCATAATTTGTAGGAAGTTTAGTGTGATTTCACGAGTGAATTTACAGAAATTTGAAAAATCAGTTTGGCAGCACAACTCTATAAATTTTTCAGAAAAACTGTTCTGTGTCACTGCCCATCTCCGGGGACGCAGGAGTGCTAAAGGCCCAGGTTTTCAGGAGAGGACCAGTAATGGCTTTTCAATTGCCAACAGCCTGACTTTGAGCAAATTGTATCCTCGGAGTCACAGTTTTTTCAGATGCAAATAGGAGCCTAGCTTGTCTGTGGTGGAAGGAGATGCCATTCTAGCCAGGAAACTACTTAACAGGCGCTTCACAAGTGATGGGCACGGTTACCATCATGATTAGGCCGACTTGCATGAACAGAGAAGATAAGACAGTGAGAAGAAAGAAAAAGGAAATTGGGAAGGGGGAAGGCTTTATCTTTTTCTTTTAAATACAATCTTGGAATAGGCACTGAAGTGGTTTCTTTGAGTCTGGTTTTCAGTTGCTCAGTTGTGTCCAACTGTTTGTGACCCCATGGACTGCAGGACGCCAGGTTTTCCTGGAGTTTGTTCAAACTCATGTCCATTGAGTTGGTGATGCCATCCAACCATCTCATCCTCTGTTGCCCTCTTTTCCTCCCGTGCTCAATCTTTTCCAACATCAAGATCTCTTCCAGTGAGTTGGCTCTTTGCATCAGGTGGCCAAAGTATTAGAACTTCAGCTTTAGCATCAGTCTTTCCAATGAATATCTAGGGTTGATTTTCTTTTGGATTGAGTCTGAGTCTGTAGTAGGAGAGAACTATCTGTGTGGATGAGGGTGGGTGTGAGGGGTGGGGGTGACCAGCCAGAGCCAGATCAGAAGGTCATGATTACTCTGGTGGCCTCTACCCGGAAGCTGTCATGGGTCAATAGTTCTGGGGGAGTTGAGGAAATCCCCTCTTGTGAACATGATCTTCCCTTTGGCAATGCCCAGCTAAACTGGACCAGAAGGTGGGAGTTAATGTGAGCAGCAAGTACTTCATCTCAAACACAGCTTTCTCCCCAATTCAGTTCCTTCACCTCATCCTTCTTTGTATAACCCTCTTGTTCAGGGAACTATTGTCCCAGCAAAAAACAGAGTCAACCAGTGCTTATTGTGATCTCAGGGAGACAGGAGTGAGCTGTGGCTTGCGATGGGATTTCAGTTGTCATCCCAGGTATGGAATCTGGGCAGCCTAGATGAAAGTCAGGAATCCTAGCCACTAGTCCACCAGGGGCTAGAGGCTAGAAGCAAAAATCCCCAGGCTCTTGCTTCCATTAAAAAATGCATTTCTCAAGGAGGCAAAAATCTGTAAAAAAAAAAGAAAGAAAGTAAAAGAAAAAAAAAGAGTGCAAAGTTTATTATTAGAGACACAGCACAAGTGGGAGCACACAGAGAGAAAGGGTTTGCTTATTTAAGACGGAAGCAAGGCAGAGGTGCCCGCCTGGGGAGGAATGGTGTGGGCGGCCCCCTCGTGAGGAGGGGTACAGCAAAGAGGCAGTGAAATCAGTCACACACAGCACTTCTTCCGGGTCTTTGTTTAACTTCGGCCAACTATCTGGTTTTTGGTTCTCTCCCACCCCCACATCTGACCTGCCCTAGGACCTTCCCCAACATGCATGCACAAACTTTTGTTTCAAGATAGATTCTAGCCCAGAGGATTATGGGGGTGCCTTGGCATTACATATTATGGGATGTCGCCCTCTCCTTTTTGACCCCCAAGGAACCTTTCTGCACATGTGTCTCCCTTGCCCCAAAGGATGGGAAATATGTGATCTCTTGATCCTTTACTCAAGTAGGGTTTACCCTCTCTCTGTCCCTGCCAAAACTATTATCATAAAGTGTCCTCAGGAGGCAAAGTCTGGCTCTTTATCCTGTTTGTGCTGTTATTTCCGTCTCAAAGCGCAGACAGGAGGCTGGTTGTAAGTGCCTAGCCTGCAGCGGCTTCTATCTCCTGCCTCAGTTGGAGCATGTTAAGCAGACAGTCTTGGGGAAGTTAAGGATACTTTGTTGCTGTTTCTTTCTTTTTTTCCTCAGTGATCTGGTTCCACCCTTTCTGCGGCCCAAGATTGGTACCTGAACGTGCGGCCCAAGATTGGTACCTGAATGTGCAGATGATGTTACACGGTCCTGTCTGGGGATTTAGGGTGAGTTTTGATGTCTTGAGCTGGAGGCAAGAGTAAAGGCCTGGGGAGATGAAAGGATACAATGGAAGGAGCTTTGTTCTATGTATGGAAGCTGCATTGAAATGAAAACTCAAGCGCAAACTTCATTAACACACACATGTTCTGATTCTCATAGTGGTTGCCAGACCTGAGTTATTGGCAGCGTAAATTTCTTAGCAAATTTCTCTCTTTAACCCTGCCTAACACACCCTGCCTTGTTTGCCTTTTATAAAAACCAGAGCCTTTCCGGAAGAGAGTGCCCTGGAAAATCATATGTCCTCATTCCTTTGGGAGAAATTTTCAAATCCTGAAATACCTAGGGGAGAGAGAGAGAGAGGCATGACTTGAAAATTAGTCACCAAGAAAATGGTAAAAATTCACCATTAGAAAGCTAGAAATTCTGACTTTTGAAGCCTCTCTCTTACCTAGATTCACCTTAAAAAAAAGAGAGAGGTTAAAACATGGTACTTTGAATCTACAAACTAAATTGAGAGGGAAGTCCTAGAGCCTTAACACATCGCCTCACCGCAAGTAAGAAAATGTTTTGAATAAATGTAGGAATTGTAGCTCTGAGTAACTGTGTGTTAGGGGAAAAGATTGATTACTATCACCACCAGACAGTTATTAGGATTCCTCATACTGATCTATTCCATGAAATTTCAAAAGTAATTTTAAGAAGGTACAACTGCTTACTTCACAAAGGTTCGAAGATTTTGCCACTTAACTTCTCACTAACTTAGAGTGAAAAGGTAATAAACCCAGGAGATCTCAACCCAGAAGTGATTTTAGCTGATACTAAAAAAACAGCCTTAAAAACCCCACACATATTTGACTTTCTCCTCTGTCGTAGATGTTGGCAAAAGTATACTCTGGAGTTGTAACGTGTGTGTATTGATTTATGAGCCTGTACTGGATTGTTTCCTGGGCAGAGAAGTGTTCAGCTGAAGAATTCAGTCTTTGAATTCTGGAACTTTCTACCCAACATCCAGGAAATGTCAGTGGTGAAGGTAATGGGCCATACAAATAAAATCCTCACTGTGGTGGTCGATGGTGTAGGCACTAAGTCGTGTTGTGTCCCAGGCAAGAATGCTGGAATGGGTGGCCATTTCCTTCTCCAGGGGATCTTCCTGACCCAGGGATGGAACCCGGGTTTCCTGAATTGCAGGCATATTCTTTACTGACTGAGCCAAAAGGAACACACCTGCAAACCTGGCATCGTGAGTTTATTTTGTATCAGATGCTCAGACTCTCCATGTGGCAGGGCTCTGCTGACTAGATCCATCCAACAAGGGTGAACTTTTTCTTTCCACCATTTGAGAATCTTATGTTAATTTCCTATACATGTTCTTTGTACCACAAACTTGGTGACTTAGAAGAACGCAGATTTTTTTTTCGGGTGGGTCTATAGGCCAGAAGACTGAAAAAAGCTTCAGAAGACTGAAATCCACATGTCAGCAGGACCACAAGCCATCTGGACGCTGTGAGATGATCTGCTGCTTTGCCTTTCCAGCTCCCAGTGGCCACTGAGAGTCCCTCTGCTGCGGCCTCCTGACACCTTCCTTTATCTTAAAAATGCATCACTTCAGTCCCTACTACTGTCAATTTCCCTCTGCCTTTCTCTTAAGGAGCACACTCAGCTAATCCGATAACATCCCCATCACAAGATCCTTAACTTAATCCTCTTAGCCACAGAAAGTAATATCCCCAGGATTCAGGATTAGAAGTTGTATACCTTTGGGGACCATCTTTTAGCCTACCACATTTTAAGATGCAAATTATTAAATTTGACCAGCATCATCACTGTATCCTTTTTACAGGTATGGCTCAGTGGAGAAGAGGATGACAGAGGATTAGATGGTTGAATGGCATCATGGATTCAATGGACATGAACTTAGGCAAACTCTGGGAGATGGTGAAGGACAGAAAAGTCTGGTGTGCCACAGTCCCTGGGGTCCCAAAGAGTCAGACAAGACTCTGTGACTGGACAACAGCAATGGTAAAGAATGTGCCTGCTAATGCAGGAGCTGCAGGAGATGCAGGTTCAATCCCTTGAAGGAGGAAATGGCAAACCACTCCAGTGTTCTTGCCTGGGAAACCCCATGGACAGAAAAGCCTGGTGGTTTATAGTCCATGGGTCACAGAGAGTCAGACACGGCTAAGTGACTGAACATGTAGGCTTGCAGAGCATTTTACAGTTTATTAACTAGATCTTCTAAGCTAAGAAAATAATATGCTTGTGACGAAAAAAAAAACCAGTACAAAATATCTACAATGAAACGTGAGCTAGGCTGGTTTTGGTGGCCGGGTGGTTACTTTATTCCAGCCCCAGACCCTTCCCCAGAGCTAATCATAGCTACCTGTTTTCCTTTCCAGAAAGTTTTCATGTGTGTATTATATGCTGTTTAATATAAATGTGAAATGCTATACATGTTGCTCTGAATTTGAACCTTCTACTTCCTTTAGCTTGGCCCTCTTTCCTTATCAACACATCCAATTTTATTCTATTTCTTTTAGCTGTTATGTAATATTCTGTTGAGTGGAGATATCATAATTTATTTAAGAATTTCTTTTTTAAAAAAATATAAACTTTTAGATTATATCCAGGATTCTATCTGCCGTCACAGGGTCGCCTACACTACTGTATGTGTATTCCTTTCCCTCTCTACATAATCAGTAATTTGTTCATTGTTGAGGAGCATTCCACTGTATAAACAGATCACAATTAGCTTTTTTTTAATCTTGGGGATAGACATATGACTGTTTCCAGTATTTGGCTATTATGAATAAACTTGTGATAAAAACTGCACTGTGAATCTTTGTGTGAACATATTTCTACTTCTCTTTGGTAAATACTAGTATTGGAATTGTTGAGTCCTGGGGTCTGTGTATGGTTAACTTTAGAAATCCTGCCGATGGAAGAAATTTTCACATATTAAGGTATGGGGAAGTCATGCTGACGTACATCTAATTTAACTTGGACTTCAAGCTAACCAAACAGCCTGATTGTGGCCTATTAAACCTGCATCATACATCTNGGTTAACTTTAGAAATCCTGCCGATGGAAGAAATTTTCACATATTAAGGTATGGGGAAGTCATGCTGACGTACATCTAATTTAACTTGGACTTCAAGCTAACCAAACAGCCTGATTGTGGCCTGTTAAACCTGCATCATATATCTGTTTTAACCATTAAACAAATGAACGCATGTACAAACCAAAATGGAACAACTATGGTTCTGGCATTCAGAATGGAGCTGCATAGCCATTGTGGACATTCCTGTATGACTGACAACCTGCATTTTCTGAACTTCATCCCTCTCAAAACAATACCTGTTAGCGCCTGTCAGCAGCAACCACATGCTCTCAAGTCTCCCCTTGTAATTATGTAACTGTTTTTGACTCTAAGCAACCCATGCTTCACAAGCACCTTACTTCTTGCTGGCTGCAAACCTAACTCTTGACAAACAGCTTATGTAACTTTGTGGGTTTTTTTTTTCTGGCCTATATAAATCTCCCCCATTTTTCAGGCTGGCAGAACACAATTTAAGTGCTTCCTTGAATCTATGTTTCCTGGGCTATCACCCTCAGCTTGGCTCAGACAAAGCTCTTTTCTATTCCTATCATAGATTGTTTATGGCTTATTTCCATCAACACTGTCAAATCATTCCCAAAGGTGGTTTCAAAGTTTACTCACCTAACAGCACTCAGGTGTTCCACATTCTTGCCAACACATGGCATTGCATTTTCTCCATACTAACCATTTGGTGAAAGTATAACACTATTTCACTACATTTTCCGTTTTTTCAGGAGTTATGTATGGATGTGAGAGTTGGACCATAAAGAAAACTGAGCTCCGAAGAATTCACACTTTAGAACTGTGGTGCTGGATAAGGCTTTTGAGAGTCCCTTGGCAGCAAGGAGATCCAACCAGTCCATCCTAAAGGAAATCAACCCTAAATATTCATTGGAAGGACTNGAGAAGCATTATGAATTATGGCTTTCTGGGTCCCACACCTAGAGATTCCAATATGATTGGTTTGGGAGCAAGAATTTAAAACAAAACAAAATAATAATTAAAAAAAAAAACCCAAACACCTCTGGAGGTTACTTCAGTTCACAGTGTCAGACTAATGAGAGTGTGGTCTGATGAAGTAAGAGGTAAATTTAGAAGTCAGGTTGAATTGTCAAGCAAAACAAGGCTCAGCGAAGTCATGAGTTCAAGGCAGAGGTTCTGGGATTGCAACATTGAAAGGTTCTCTGTCATCCAATGAAAGGGAAAATTTTAGAAGTATTTTTGGCAATGAAATGTAAAATGGAGTGTGGGAGAGGATACCTGAAGGGATTTATCACTAGACACGGTGCTTAGGGTCGCAAGAAAATGTTTCAATTTGAACTAAAATCAGAAGATAAAAATGAACTTTTAGAAAAAATGTTTAATGTGTAATATTAACATCTGGATTGCTTTACCAGGATAGTTGCAAAATATTATTTTTAGTACTTTTTTAATGGAAGAAAAAGTCCACAGAGGCAAGTGCTTAGGACCAACGGAAGTCATAATGCAGCCCTAGGTAAAGGAGCACCCAGTCTCAACTGATTTTAATTTCTATTAGATAAATGACGTGTAACATGCAAGCATTTATTTGCTTTTCTACTCCCCAGAGTTATTTCCATCTTGGTCTTGCAGACCTGGAATGCGAGGGCCAAGTATTTTCTTTTCAGAATATCTAGTTCCATACTGGGGAGAGCCTGTTGAGTGAATCAAGAAGTTTGATTCAAAACAATCCTCTGCTTTCGTAGGATGCACGGTTTCTCTCCATCTGAAATGTTCTTAGCCCTTTTATCCAACTGGAGAGCTGTGGGTTATCCTTCGAAACTTACCTTAAACAATTCAGTTTTATGTGCAACTTTCTCTAGCCTCCCGTGCCTCTGCCTAAAGTAACCACTGTGATATATCAATCCATTTTCTTCATCCCTTGATACTGCACACTCACCTTGCATTGCTGTCTGCAGTTATAAGTATGGCTAGTTCTCTTCCAACATGACCTCTACATCCTGGATTATCCAATCCTGTGTTCTTAGGTTCTAGAATCATTCCTAGTCATAATAGGTGTCGCCAAGGATGTGGCCATTAATGTACTAGATCAATATATTAATAAATTTAATCTTTCACAAATTTGGACTATGCTTTGGAAAAGAGTGTAGCAAAAGAGTTAAAGTTCAAGATAACAACACTGTTTTAGCAAAATGAAGTTAAATTACTTCTCAAGGAATTCATACTTCGCCTGAGCTAAGACAAAAATAGGTGAAGACTGTTAATTAAAACCTTATAGTTCTTGATGGAACTAAAAAAATTTTTCTTAACAGCCATCAATGTAGTTCCAAAATAGAAAGGCTTCAGCAAGAAACCATCATTTTTTTAACTTTTATTTTGAACAAAATTTTGGATGTTACAGCATACGCTGCACTTATTTTTCTGCCAGAGTTAGAGTAACCAAGCATTGGCCACNTCAATGTAGTTCCAAAATAGAAAGGCTTCAGCAAGAAACCATCGTTTTTTTAACTTTTATTTTGAACAAAATTTTGGATGTTACAGCATACGCTGCACTTATTTTTCTGCCAGAGTTAGAGTAACCAAGCATTGGCCACACATCTGAAGAAACTCGAAAAATGTGAACTAATCATTCTAAAATCTTTGATAGCTTTCGTTCATGAATATTTTGTTAACAGAGCCATCTGCTCACATTTAAATATGCTTCCTTTATCTCAAGCATGATCAGACTAAGGATATGTTCATTTGTATATTCCAGGAAGCACCAAGTTCCAAAGCGCTGTTTCAGCTGGGGCTCTTGTGTAAAGACTGATTCTAATAAAGAAAGAGATGTGTTTGAGTTATTTTAATCAGTGAGTTAGTTATTTTTAGCCTCATCCCTAAAGAGCATTTGCATTCATTGTAAAATAACCCACCACACTTGAATCTTACAGTCAGTCATGCTAGTCTCACCTTTCCAGAAATTATGCTATTGCTGTCTGCAATGCATGGATAGTTTGGGTCAAAGATGATTGCCTCAAAAAAAAAAAAAAAAAAAAAAAAAATCGGTTGCTCTACCGAGATTGAGAAGCCAGGAGAATTTGTTTACCTGAGTGGCGAATATTACAGGTTACAGTAGAAAGGTCAGGGAAGAATGGAGCAGGTGGAAAGACATTAGAAGAGGAAGAGATAAAGTAAAATTTTGGATATTCCCAAATGACTACATCTGGACACTGACTAAGTATCACAGACATTTGTGTCATCGTGCAATGAGTAGACCTTTAAAGTACAGTGGAAATTTGGTATCATGTCAGCTCTAGTTCTGAGAATGGTAAGGTTTTTAGGAAGAGTTGAAGTAAGTGCCTAAGGACATTTCCACAGTGAGTTTCAGAGAAGATAGACAGTTCATGACCACAGAAATTCACAATCTAGGACTTCCCTTGTAGCACAGTGTTTAAGAATCTGCCTGCCCGTGCAAGAGGACATGGGTTTGATTCCTGGTCTGAGAAGATTCCACATGCAACAGGACAACTAAGTCTGTGTGAAACCCTACAAAGCCTGCACTCTAGAAACCATGAGCTGCACCTCCTGAAGCCAGCACCCTAGGGCCCATGCTCCACAAGAGGAGCCACCTCTGTGAGGAGCCTGCACACCACAAGTAGAGAGTATTTCCAGGTCCTCAGAATGAGAGAAAGCCTGTGTGCAACAGCGAAGACCCAGCACAGCCAGGAGAATGAAAGAAGAAATAAAGAGAGAAACAAAGGGATTCGCAATCTGGTAGCAGTAAGTTCAAGTGCAAATGACCACAATGTAAAGGATGACCTCAACAGAGGTAGGGGAAGAGTGGGAGCCCAAAACACTCATTGGCACAGTGTTGCAAGTTGGAAATGTGAGAAGTTAATGTTGATGTTAAAGAGAAATTATCAACCTCCTGTGGAGGGAATGAAACAGATTCAGAGGCACAGAAAATTCAAGCTAAAAGAGGCTTTGGAAGATCAGTACACCAACCATCACCCTGTCTAGCAGGAAAAAAAAAACAGCCTGGGGCAGTGGTTATGAACACAAACTCAAGTGTCAGATTCAGTTCAGTTCAGTGAGTTCAGTTGCTCAGTTGTGTCCGACTCTTTGCGACTGCATGGACCACAGCACGCCAGGCCTCCCTGTCCATCACCAACTCCTGGAGTCCACCCAGACCCATGCCCATTGAGTCAGTGATGCTATCCAACCATCTCATTCTCTGTCATCCCCTTCTCCTCCTGCCCTCAATCTTTCCCAGCATCAGGGCCTTTTCAAATGAGTCAGCTCTTTGCATCAGGTGGCGAAAGTATTGGAGTTTCAGCATCAACAGCAGTCCTTCCAATGAACACCCAGGACTGATCTGCGTTAGGATGGACTGGTGGGATCTCCTTGCAATCAAGGGACTCTCAAGAGTCTTCACCAGCACCACAGTTCAAAAGCATCAATTCTTCTGCACTCAACTTTCTTTATAGTCCAACTCTCACATCCATACATGACCACTGGAAATACCATAGCCTTGACTAGACAGAGCTTTGTTGGCAAAGTAATGTCTCTGCTTTTTAATATGCTGTCTAGGTGGTCATAACTCTCCTTCCAAGGAATAAGCGTCTTTTAACTTCATTGCTGTAGTCACCATCTGCAGTGATTTGGGAAGTGTCTAAAAAATATTTTAAGTCTAGTTGGAACTTAGATGGTCTCTGTCAAGTAATCTAATAGTGGTGGGAAATTAAACACTTGTTATTTAGTCATACTCCACCCAAAACACAGTTACATAGAGCCATGTTAGATCATGCAAGAGCTAAAGCAAAGCCAGAAAAATGTCACCCTTTCATATTAAAGTCAGTGAGAGGAAAAAAGAAAATGAAAGAGCTTACTGGAGGGATGATTTGCAAACATGTTGGGCATGTAGTTTCCAAATTCAGAGTGAAATACTGTATCTTCAGGAAAGAGTGTAATTTAAATTATGCAAAAAAAAAAAAAAAGCGCCCCTTAATTGGATTGCAGTACACTTTATATGGGTTTCCTTGGTGACTCAGCAGTAGAGAATCTGCCTGCCGATGCAGGTGATGCAGGAGAGGCAGGTTTGTTCTCTGGGTCAGGAAGATCCCCTGGAGGAGGGCATGGCAACCCACTCCAGTAATTTTCCTGGAGAATCCTATGGACAGAGCAGCCTGGTGGCTACAGTCCATGGGGTTGCAAAAGAGTCGGTCTCAGCAACTAAACAACACCACTTTATGTATTGTTTAAAATAAGGAGATGAAAGAGCAAAAATGTGTCAGTTCTTAAATAGTACTAAAAAAAAAAAAAAG
>SJYV01014528.1:0-13356 GCA_006410875.1 Neotragus pygmaeus
ATAATGGGATGGAGTTCATCTCACTGGGCACAAAGATATATGCACCCCAATATTCACTGCAACACTATTTACAGTAGCCAGGACATGGAAGCAACCTCGATACCCATTAACAGATGAATGGATAAAGGAGATGTGGAGCATATCTACAGTGGAATATTCCTCAGCCAGAAAAAGGAACAAAAGTGAGTCAGTTGAACCGAGGATGAACCTAGAGTCTGTCTTTTATCTTTAACAAATTTTTTTTAATTTGTGTATAGTTGATTTACAGTGTTGCATTAGTTTCAAGTGTACAGCATGTTGATTCAGTTCTACATGTACCTATATTCATTCCTTTTCAGGCACAGACTGGAGTAAGTAAGAAAGAGAAAAACAAAGATCATATATTAACACATAAATGAAGAATCTAAAAAATGGTACAGATGAACCTATTTTCAGGGCAGGAATAGAGACACAGACATAGAAAACTGACATGTGGGCATAGTTGGGGGCAGGGGAGATTGGGGTGAAATGGGAGATTAGGATTGACATATATACACTTATCATGTGTATAATAGTTGACTAGTGGGAACCTGCTGTTATAGCATAGGGAGCTCAGCTGGATGCTCCATGATAACCCAGAGGGGTAGGATGTGGAGTGGGTGGGACAGAGGTTCAAAAGGAAGGGATATATGTATACATACAGTTGATTTGTTTTGTTATAAAGCATAAACTAACACAACATTGTAAAGCCATTATACTCCAGTTAAAAAAAAAGAGATTGTGATGGTCTATGACAGAAGGGGGAAAATTGGAGAAAAACTAATAGCTAGTGTGTATCCAACTCCTATGTAGTGTGGGTATTTTACAGACCTGAATCACTGCAGAGTTCTACATAGAAATTATTAAACCCAAACCATCTGTCACCTTCCATACCATCAAACTGGCCATCAGGAGCTTAGGGGATGGAAAGTTCTGCGGAAGCTTCTCCGTATGGCATTCTTCAGCTCCTTATTCCTGAGGCTAAAAATGATGGGGCTAAGAAAGGGGGTGAAAACTGTGTAGGTGGTGGCCAGCAGAGTGTTACTGTCCATAGAATGAAGGCCTTTGGGTTTGAGGTAGATTATGGAGGCAAAACCGTAGTGCACGACCACTATGGTGAGGTGGGAGACACAGGTGGAGAAGGTCTTGTGCCGGCCCTCAGTGGAGGGGATCCTCAGGATGGCAGCCACGATGAAGACATAGGAGAGGAAGATGAGGAATAAGCACCCCATGAGGGCTGTGACACAGACCAGGATCACACCCGTGGTGACAGAGGCTGTCTCCTTCCCACAGGCCAACTTCAAGAGGGAAAGCACATGGCAGACAAAATGGTGGATCTCCTTAGACCCACAGAAGGTGAGATGAAAAACTATCAATGTCACCATCATCCCCATGACTGAGCCACCAGCCCAGCACCAGGACACAAGACGGGCACAGTCACGGGTGCTCATCAGCACGTTGTAGCGCAGGGGGTGGCAGATGGCCACGTAGCGGTCGTAGCCCATGATCATGAGCAGGAAGGAGTGGGTGAAGCCAAACGTGAAGGAGAAGAACATCTGGCTGGCACAGGCCACAAAGGTGATGGAGCGGTGGGAGGAGAGCATGTCCGCCAGCATGCGAGGGGTGACTGCAACAGTGAACAGGATCTCAGAGATGGAGAGGGCGCACAGGAAGAGGTACATGGGGGTGTGGAGGCTGTGCTCCCTCCAGATGGTGCCCATGATGAGCAGGTTTCCTAGGAGTGTGAACAGGTACATCAGCAGATACAGCAGGAAGAAGGTGGGCAGGAGCTGCTGAGGGAAGTGGGAGAAGCCGATGAGGATGAATTCAGACACTGTGCTGTAGTTCTGACCAGACAAGGATGCTGCATCTGGGGAGATCAGAAACAAGATGAAGGCCCAGTGGTTAAAACAGAGGCTCTAACATAGGTTAAATGGCAATCGAAGACATCTATACTAGTCTCACAATCTTCATCAGTAAGATGTAGCAATTCATGATAGTACTTTGTGCTCATGCTCATGGTCAGTTGCTCAGTCATGCCTGACTCTTTGTGACCCCATCAACTGTAGCCTGCCAGAGTTGTCTGTCCATGGGATTTCCCAGGAAGCATACTGGAACAGGTTGCCATATTCTCCTCCAGAGGATCTTTCTGACCCAGGGATGGAACTCATGTCTCCTGCATTGGCACGCAGATTGTTTACCACTGAGCCACCTGGGAGCCCATAATACTTACCATTTATTAGTATGATATTGATAAACTAAGATCAGCTCTTTAAATGCTTAAGATATTGTTTGGCTACTGGGTTATTTTTATTAACAGTGATGGAAAGAAATAAAAGAATCTAGATTTGTAATCATTAAAACCAACATGGATGATCTGGGTCATATTCTCTTGAATAGTGTTCCTGTTCTGGAAAACATATATTTTGTTATTAGTGTTCTGAAAAATCTTTTCTCTCTGATAATCTTTGTCTTTTTACTGAGTAACCCATTCATCTTTATTTTCATATTATTTCCTTGGTGCTCACTTCTGGCATCCTATCTCACATTTTGTACTTGCTCTTCTAAAGAACCAAATGGAAAATTTGAAAATGAAAAAATGGACAAATATATGCCAGGAAAATGTGCACCAAAGGAAATGTGAGGCAGCAAACTTGAAAACAAGAACAATGAAATTAATTGTAATAATAGCCATAAAATCTCTGTTACCATATGCCAGTAAAACAAAACAAAACAAAAAAAACCAAGTTCCCTGGAGAGGTGATCTGGTCATGGAAGGAAGCTTAAGAGATCTCTTCAACTGGAAAATGGAACTTTCACTGGAAATGTGTTAATGTTAAAGGAGGCCAGAGCCAGATTCAAAACATGCCCACTGAGCATCAGAAAAGGTGATCATGTGCAAAGGAGGAAGGAATAAGCTAAATGACACCATGAGGGATCAATCAGAAAATCTGGAAGGTGAAACCCTACGCAGAACAGCTGGTCTGTTCTCATCAATAAGCCAGAATCAAGAAAAAAATGAATAGACATGCAAAGGCCATAATAACAATATACAATACGGGGTATTGATTTAGATAAGTAGCTGGAAAGTATTTTTAAGGAACTAGAGTCTCTTCTGGTGTGAATGAATGATAAAATACAAATAATAGGGGTTATTCTTAATTTAGTTATTCATTTAAATGTGATTTTTGTTATAAAAAGGCTGTAAAGGAAAATATAACCAGTTTAAAAATCATATTGAAATATAAAAATTACACATATGCACACAGGATGGGCCTAAGAGGAATATTTTATGTAAGAAATATATTATGTAAGAGGAATATTTTATGAAAGAAAATTGTAGCAACCTGCATATATATGATTAACACATACAACAATATACACTTGAATATTAGGAAGAAATATTCAACATAACTTCAATGAAATAGTTATAGAAATAGCTAAATCAGTACTAGATAGTTAGAAAAAAAATTGAAGTTGAAAGTTCAAACAGAGTTTAGAAATGCAATTTGGGAATTATTCATTGCAATTCTTTAATAATATTCAAACATTAGCTTCTAGACATACTTAGGTTCTTCACCAAACAAAATTAAACATTTTTTTAAGTACACAGAGGGCCTTAACCAAATCTTACCCTGTTTTAGGACATAGAGAAATCCTTCATTCACTTGGAAGTATAGATAATAAATAGATTAAAATGCACTAAAAATGGAAATCAGTAGAGAACCAGTAGCTTTCCAAATTCCATAAGTGGGAAATAAACATATTATTAAATAATCATTTGTTTCAGTTTAAATAATATAATAAATGAAGAAATATTTATAATTAAATAATGTAAGCATCAAATGTCAAAGTTATAACCTAAAACATTACTATGAGGGGCATGCACATCTTTAAATATACTTATCAAGCTACTTTGTCCAGAAAATAATGCTTAACACAATGAAAGTCAGGTGGTTGGAACAGATTAATAAGATAGAAACAAGAAGAAAATGCCAATTTAAAAAAACTAAAATTAAACTGGAACTAACTACAAAAATAAGGGATGCTTTTCAATGAATAGAAATAGTAGTAATAAAATAAAACTTAAGGAATTGAAACAAAACATGAAATGAATGAATTTTCAGAAGCATATAAAATTGCAGAACTAGTACAAGAAAATAACAGAGACCCTAGATATCGAAAAAAGTTTTAAAGAAACTGAAATGGGTAAACACTTTCTCTTCCTATAATCATTAGTCCCAGTTTACAGGTGAGTGCTCTTAAACCTTTGAGGAACACTTGATGAATATCTTACACATATGCTTAAAAAAAAAAAGAAATCCGCTGAGCTCATTTCATCCGATTAATGCAATCTGATTCTAAAGCCAGGTAAGAATGTTATAAGAAATGACAGTTACAGGTCCAATTTACCTATCCTTGCAAATTTTATAATCCATTAAAAGATATTACTTAACCAAATAAAATGATGTATTAACATTAGTGTGTTATGATCAGGTGATGTGGATTTATCATACGAATTACAAGAAGGTATAGCATCATTAATTCATCACATGAACAAACTGAAAAAGAAAAATGATAGAATTCTTTTGATCCAGGAAGGAACATATTTTCTAAAGTTAAACTACTATTTATGATTTTTAAATTTTTTATATAATTGACATATAACCTTGTATTAGTTTTACATGTACAGCATAATGATTTGATATATGTATGTTTATTTGTGATTCTTTAAAAAATCTTTTTACAACATGAACTTGAAGGGGACTTTCTTGGCTAGATAAAGAATACACACTAGAAACCTAGCTAATACTATATACTAAGTGAGGACCTTTAGAGGCACCTTTCTATAGGAACAGGAATAAGCCAAGGTTACTCACAGTCTCTGCTGTTCTTTAACATGGAACTGAAAGCCATGAGCATCTACAAAGAAAGAAGATACATAAAGATAGGAAGGGAAGTGACCACCTATCCAGAAAAAAAAAAAAAAATCAAGATGTAAAATGTTAAAAATTAAGTAAACAAGAGAGATATACCTTCCCGGGTAGTGAGAACATTATAGTCATAGCCACTTTTTAAAAGTGTGAACCTGGATTAGACATGTTCTTTGTTGTTTAGTCGCTAAGCCATGTCTGACTCTTTTGCAACCCCATGGACTGTAGCCCGCCATTCTCCTCTGCCTATGGGATTTCCCAGGCAAGAATACTGGAGTGCTTTGCCATTTTCCTTCTTCAAGGGATCTTCCTAACTCAGAGATTGAACTCACATCTCCTGCATCTCCTGCCTTGGCAGGGAGAATCTTTACCCCCGAGCCACCAGGGAAGCACTGATTAAATCAATTTCATATCTCAGAAAATATCCCTTCATTATTCAAAACCTAATATGATAAAGTTGGCAGCATAACTCAAAGGGAAAAGATAAGATTGTTAACTTCTTTTTTAATGGGAAAACTGTTCATTTCATGAAGCAAAGTAAATCTGAATTTCTGCCCAAGAGCAAATGCAAAAGTGGCATTCAGACAGATTCAAGACATAAATATGTAATCTCAACCAAAGTTAATGGAAGGAAGGGCAAGAGAATTAGTTTGTTGGTATTCAAAGACACAAATGCTAAGGATATTTTTAAAAATGCAAACATCAACATTAAGGATTTTTATTCACAAAGGAAATCCTGGACAAAGTTTTTAGGCAGATGGAATATTGGGGAAAATAATTGCATTGTGTAAAACCGACAAAGAAATATCATCTAGAAGAATGAACATGAAATAGAAACCTTGGTACAGAAATAAGCAGAGAAATTACAGGAGTTTGTAAAGATGTGCCAAATGTGAAGATGCTCAGTGAAACAGGGAAGGGGAGTGGGCACAGAAACATTCACACACAGGGGAATTTCACTGTATAATTATTTAATTCCCCCAATTAGAAAATGCTTGGATTATGGGGAGAAAAGAATCCTCCTGCAATGCTAAAGAGAATGTAGAATGATGGAAATTCAGAATAGGCTCGCTCTGTACTCTAGCAAATTTGGTCATAAGTATATTTCAATTTCTCAAACCTATTTATAGGGGAGCAGGTAAGAGGATGTTCCTTTTATTTGTGGGGGACTTGGACAAACCTACAGAAGGCAGAAAGATGGGATGGATGCAGACACTGGAGCCCCAACCAGCTGTACACATAGCATTGTAAGTGGATTTTTAAAAATAAAATTGAGTGAATAAAGCAGAAAACAGAGTGAACTCTCTGCCGCTGCTGCTGCTAAGTCGCTTCAGTCGTGTCCAACTCTGTGTGACCCCAGAGACGGCAGCCCTCTCTATAATTCCACATTAAAAATGTAGCACATGAAACTACATCATATGAAAGGGGAACGGTTGATACATGTCACTGCACATTTGTCAAAATCCATAGAATGTAACACAGAGAGTGAAGCTTGATGTAAACTTGGAGTTCGGTTAATTATTATGTATCTATATAGGTCCCTCAATTATAACAAATGTCTCACACTAATGCAACATGTAAATGACAGAAGAAACTATATACCAAAGGAGGTAAGTGGGAACTCTGAATACTTCTGATCAGTTTGTCTGTAAACCTAAAAGGTCTCTAATAAATTAAAGCCCATTATTTTGAGAATTAAAAAAATGAAAAAGATATGCATATGGGAATCTAGACAAACATGCAAGAACATATACAGATCAGAGTACTCAGCTTCAGCTTCAGCTTCGGCATCCATGATAATTTTGGGCCACATCATTCTTTGGCTGCTGTTTTCATTGTACAATGTTTAGCAGAAACACTGGCCTTTACTAACCAGATGCCAATAACATCCCCTTCTTAGCATGAACTGTGACATTTAAAAAAATTCCTGTTTATGTCCAAATGTGCACTGTGGACCAGAATCAGCCTGGGCTCAGAACCGCAGTCCTGGAAGTTGCCAGGGGCACATAGGCTAAGCAAGAACTAGGGACGCACATTTCTTCCTACCCTCTCTCCTGGCCCCACTCTGCCTGGTTTGTCTCTTCCAAGAAATGGCTAGCAGGGAAGGGCAGAAGAGAGTGTCCTGCTTGTTGCTCTCAGTGGCATCCACAGGCAGGGGTAGGGTCAGGCCTAAGGGCTCCTCTCCCTGATACGGTGTGCTTTATCCCTGCTGAAGTCTCCAGCAGACTGTTCCCCAAGAGTCTGTCCATGAAACTAGAGCAAAAGGGCAGTCCTCTGGGTATGGAGAAACCAGGCGGGACCTCAGAGGACTGCCTGGCACCTGTACTCTCTGCTTCCTCTGCCAGCTAGAGAGACTGCAGCCCCTACTGAGGGCTGAGGAGCAACTAGCCATGGGAGAGATGTCTGAATACAGACGCCCAACCCCCTCAGGGTCAAGTCAGAGGGAAGGCAGGAGCTAGAGGAGTCCAGAGTGAAAATCCACTGTGGTGCCCTCAGGGAAAGGGCAGTTGGAAGACTTCTCAGAAAAAGGGTAACTTGGAGCTGGGTCCTGGAGAACGACTTCTCTTGGGGGTGATGTAAGTGCTCAGTGTTTTCTAGCCAAATCGCAAAACCTCACCTCTCTTCTCAGTTAAGTTCTACCCTATTTCTGTTGTCTTGCTGATCTAAATCAGACCAATACAATATTATGAAGTAATTAGCCTTCAATTAAAATAAATAAGTTTATATTTAGCGCCAGTCTATGTTCGATGCAGGATGCTTGGGTCTGGTGCACGGGGATGATACAGAGAGACGTTGTGGGATGGGAAGTGGGAGGGGGATTCAGGATTGGGAGCTCATGTACACCTGTGGTGGAATCATGTCGATGTATGGCAAAGCCAGTAAAGTATTGTAAAGTAAAATAAAGTAAATTAAAAAAAATAAAAATAAATAAAATAGCAGAAAAAACAAAAACTAAATAAATAAATAAATAAAATAAAAATAAAGTAAAAAAAATATAAATAAAAAAAATAAATCAGACAGTCTGACATCAGCATATATGTCCCTAGGATAAAATATACATATCTGATCTCTCATTCTTCATCTTGTTCCTGACACTCAGTACATAAATTTGTTAGTATCTTGGGAGTAATAAATTTCTTTTTTATGCTGATGAGATGACTGGAGGCTGGAGGCCTCAAGGTAGCTTCAGGATGAGGGCTGGTCTCCAAAAAGACCAACCATGAGGAATTTTGTTCTGTGTATGCCTTGTCTCTACTGCTTTATCCTGGTTTGGCCCAAAGTGGTTGCTGCTAACCCAGAAAGGAGGCTCTGGGGGAGACTGAGGTGTGAAGTGGGTGCACTGCTGTGACGAGTATGTGGATTTGCTCAGCACTCGTGTGTGAATGATATTCTATGATACCAGAGGAGACAGAATTCAGTCCACCTGTCTTAAGAGGTCGGAAAGCCCAGTCTAGAAAGGAAAGGCTGCTGTGTTTCAGTCACTCAGTGGTCTCTGTCTATTTATTATCCCACAGACTACAGCATGCCAGGCTTCCCTGTCCTTCACGCTTTCCCAAAGTTTGCTCAAACTCAAGTCCATTGAGTTGATGATGCCATCCAACCACTTTATCTTCTGTCGTCCCCTTCTTCTCATGCCTTCAATCTTTTCCAGCATCAGGGTCTTTTCCAACGAATTAGCTCTTTGAATCAAGTAGCCGGGGCTATAGAATAAGTTAAGCACCAATCACCAGTGATTTAATTAACCATGGCTCTGTGATGAAACCTTTATAAATGTTCCCCAAACAGCACAATTTGGAGAGTTACTAAGCTGGTGATCACATTGCGGTGCTGGTAGAACGGTGTGTCCAGGGAGGGATGGAAGCTCCTTGCACCTTCACCCCCACATTGCCTATACCTCCCCTTCTATTTGGCTTTTCCAGAAAAACATATATATCTGCTTTATTGACTATGCCAAAGCCTTTGACTGTGTGGATCACAATAAACTGTGGAAAATTCTTCAAGAGATGGGAATACCAGACCACCTGACCTGCCTCTTGAGAAAACTATATGCAGGTCAGGAAGCAACAGTTGGAACTGGACATGGCACAACAGACTGGTTCCAAATAGGAAAAGGAGTACTTCAAGGCTATATACTGTCACCCTGTTTATTTAACTTATACATCATGAGAACATCATGAGAAACATCATGAGAAACGCTGGACTGGAAGAAACACAAGCTGGAATCAAGATTGCCGGGAGAAATATCAATAACTTCAGATATGCAGATGACACCACCCTTATGGCAAAAAGTGAAGTGAAGTGAAATTGCTCAATCATGTCCGACTCTTTGCAATTTCACTGAGTGACTGAACTGAACTGAACTGAGCTGTGTCTTTGATAATAAACTGGTCATAGCCATTGAAGCACTTGGCTGAATTCCATGAGTCATTCTATCAAAGTTTGAAATCTGAAAAGGGGGTGGGTTGTGGAAAGTTCAACTTTTTGACCAATTCAGATGGAAGTGTGGGTCCCACGGGCACTCAGCACTTGCCACTGATGTCTGAAGTCAGCCCTTCAAAACTTCTCAAGTCTCACAGTAATTTCAGGTAGTTAGTGTCTGAGTTGAAATGAATTGTATTACACCCAACTGGTGTGCAGAGTTGGAGAACTATCCTTGGTGTGGAAAGAAGCCACACAGTTGGTATCTTAAGTGTTGTGAGTAAAAACAATTGGCCCTTATCTCCTTCTGTCTAGTCAGCAACCCTGCCCACTCCACTCCTGTAATCACTTCAAATATGGCCATTCAACAGTTCAGAGTGCCTGCACGTCCCTGCCCCTACCTCTCCTCATCTCTTCCTAGGTCTCATCATACCCACCCCTGCTGTCAGGAGCGTACTCTCCTCACAACATCCAGAAAGAGCTCTCTATATCAAGAATCTAATGATGCTACTTGTTCTTGAAACCATCTCCTGTTACCACCACTTTGCAATGAATTAAAAGCTCTTGGACCCTCACTCTCTTCTTGACAAATAGCTCTCACCTTGTTGGTGTTGGAGAAGACTCTTGAGAGTCACTTGCACAGCAAGGCAATACAACCAGTCAATTCCAAAGGAAATCAGTCCTGAATATTCATTGGAAGGACTGATGTTGAAGCTGAAACTCCAATACTCTGGCCACCTGATATGGAGAACTGATTCATTGGGAAAGACCCTGATGCTGGGAAAGATTGAAGGCAGGAGGAGAAGGGGATGACAGAGGATGGGATAGTTGGATGGCACCACCAACTTGATGAACATGAGTTTGAGCAAGCTCCAGGAGTTGGTGATGGAAAGGGAAGCCTGGCGTAATGCAGTCCATGGGGTTGCAAAGAGTCAGAAATGACTGAGCAACTGGACTGAACTGAACCTTGTAGGATGGGTGTGAAGAGTAAGTGTAACAATGGATTTTGTATGTTTTGCAGTGAATCTGGAAAATAGAGGACATTCCAGATAAGTTAGTTCCATTATCCCTCCTTGTTGGATCCTACACTTAAAATTAAAATAGTATGTACTGCAGCTTCCTCATCCATTCACCTGCCAATGTATATCTAGGTTGCTTCCATGTCCTACCTATTGTAAATTGTGATGCAACGAACATTGGGGTGCTTGTGTCTTTTTCAATTCTGGTTTCCTCAGGGTATATGCCCAGTAGTGGGATGGCTGGGTCATATTTATGGTAGTTTTATTCCTAGTTTTTTAAGGCATCTCCATATTTTTCTCCATAATGATTACATCAGTTTGCATTCCCACCAACAGTGAAAGAGGATTCCCTTTCTCCACACTATCTCCAGCATTTATTGTTTGTAGACTCTTTGATGGTGGCCATTCTGACTAGAATATTGTAATTATCCTCCAATTAAAATAAATAAATAAAAATTAAAATAATGGTAAGAGAATAAAAGTGTAAGGGAATGTCTATGACAACATACAGTTAAAGAGAGGTGCATTTAAAATGATTGCTTAACTTGAAATAGCCACCTCAGCTTCACTGAGAACTAGCAAGGACCCTTCATGATAGAGTTGAATAGAAGTCTAGAATCAGGTTCTTTCTCCAAATAAATCAACTGATGCTCATCTCTATGGATATCTTGTATCATGGGCCCAATGCTGAAATAGAAAGAATTATGTTGCACAGCAGTGGCCAAAGACAGAGGTGATCTGTTCCCTGGGCTTCTTAGGGTCCAGTGGGGAAGCTGTCTTGTAAGCAAATATGACAACACAGAGAAGTCTGAGGTGTGATGAGGGAATCTTAAGGGTCTGCGGGAGCTGAGTGTCAATCAAAGACCAGCCTGGGGCTTAAAGAAAACTGCTAGAGAGGAATGATGTCTAAAATGAGACCTGGAGGATAAGTAGATGTGGTGCAGGTGAGGCAGGAAATAAGATCAGGGATTTCTACATAGAAGGGACAGAAAAGCACAAATTATCAAGGTGACAAAATCATGGTGCATTCGGGGACAATGATNATGATGTCTAAAATGAGACCTGGAGGATAAGTAGATGTGGTGCAGGTGAGGCAGGAAATAAGATCAGGGATTTCTACATAGAAGGGACAGAAAAGCACAAATTATCAAGGTGACAAAATCATGGTGCATTCGGGGACAATGATGGGTCTGGTGAGCCCTGTAGAGTTAGATGTGGTGCAGGGATTTCTGGAATATGAAGGCATAGAGGTGGGAAGGGTAAGAGTAGTCAAGACTATGAGGGCCATTTGAA
The DNA here is from genome assembly GCA_006410875.1 of Neotragus pygmaeus. Taxonomy (NCBI): domain Eukaryota; kingdom Metazoa; phylum Chordata; class Mammalia; order Artiodactyla; family Bovidae; genus Neotragus; species Neotragus pygmaeus. Next base: position 11,684 of record SJYV01014528.1, read on the forward strand.
GAGTTTGTTCCAAAGGCAATGGGGGTACCATAAATATTTTAAATACACTTACAAAATGTTTATAAGATATTCCATGATATGAACATACTCGTAGATATTTAGGTTGTTTCCACTTTAGGGATCCTATAAATGGTATTCCTGTGAATAACTAGTACATGTCCTTTAGTAAATAATGTTTATTTTCATTCCATTGAGTCTGCACCTAGGTGTATAATTGCTGAATCATAACGGAGATCTATGTTCACCTGGAATAGATGCTGCCAATCAATTTTCCAAAGCGATGATACCACAGAGTTGGTTTCAAGCACAAGAAGCATCATTAGATTCTTGATATAGAAAGCTCTTTGTGGATGCTGTGAGGGGAGTATGCTGGGTGTGGTGAGACCTAGGAAGAGATGGGGAGAGGTGAGGACAGGCATGTGTAGGCACTCTGGACTGAGTTGAATAGCCAGATTTGAAGCTGATTCCAGGAGTGAGGTGGACAGTGTTGCTGACAAGACAGAGGGAGAAAGGAGTCAATTGTTTTTACCCACAACACTTATGACACCAAATCTGTGGCTTCTTTCCATATCAAGGATAGATCTCCAACTCTGAACACCAACTCAGCGTCCTACAATTCAATTCAATTCTGACATCAGCTGCCAGGTCCCCACTTCAGACATCAGTTGCAAGTACTGGGTGCCTGTGGGGCTCATACTTCCATTCTAATTGGTCAAAAAGTTGGACCTTTCCACAACACACCCCCTTTTCAGGTTCCACACTTTGAAAGAATGACTCATGGAACTCAGGCAAGTGTTTCAGTTGCTATTCAGTTCAGTTCAGCTCAGTCACTCAGCTGTGTCTGACTCTGCGACCACATGAACTGCACCACACTAGGCCTCTCTGTTCATCACCAACTCCTGGAGTTTACTCAAACTCATGCCCATTGAGTTGGTGATGCCATCCAACCATCTCATCNTGGCCTTTCCTCCAGAGAGATGCTATAAAAATCTCTAAAAAGTGGAAAGGGAGAGGGCAGCCACATACACATTCTGGTGGCAGCCACCGCTCTAGACTGGATTAGTGGATTAGGTTGACTGGTTGAGGGGGTGGGTGCATGGAATCCCTTGGCAACCTGGATTGCACCAAGAAATTCTGATAGAGAAGATATTCAGACATGAGAGGACATGCAAAAAACATGGGAGGTGAAGACTGATACTGCTTGGATAGTGGGTTGAATTGTGTCTCCTAAAAAGATATGTTGAAATATTTACCCTGGTACCTGTGAACATGACCTTGTTTGGAGCCAGGGTCTTTGCAGATGTCATCTAGTTAGATGAATTCTTAGTGGACTGGGGTGAGCGTTAAATCCAATGACTGAGTGTCCTTTTGAGAAGAGGGAAATTTGGACATGGAGATACAAAGAAGACACACGTAGAAGAAAGAAGGCCATGTGGAGATGGAGGCAGAGGTGGAGTGATGCAGCCACAGTCAAGGAATGTCAAGGATTTCCAGTAGCCAACAGAAGTTAGGAAGAGGCAAGGAAGGGTTTTTCTGTGGAGTCTTTGGAGGGGATATGGCCCTACTGATACCTTGGCATTCTAGCCTCTAGAACTGCAAGAGAATGGATTTCTGGTGTCCGAGCCATTCAGCCTGTGGTCATGTGTTCTCACAGCCTTGGGAAGTTCAAACAA
>SJYV01014532.1:0-22486 GCA_006410875.1 Neotragus pygmaeus
ATCCCTGTGGGGGTGAATCTTTGCAGCAGGCCCCTACCAGGAACAGAGAGAGGGAGAGTTCTTAAAAGAAGCAGCAGGCTCAGGGCAGCTCAGCACAGTCAACACGGCATCACCTTGGTAATTGTCTTTCCTGTCAAGGTCCAATCTTCCGAGAGTTAAAATAATGAGACTCGCACAGATGCAGAAGGAACATAAGCCAAGTACCGCACTTAGCTCACCGCTGAGGGAGTCAATCAGGTGGGGAAGTTCATTCAGAAAGGAGTAGGGGATCAGGGTTCCATTCCCTCGGCCCCAAACATCATCCTAAGATAAGTTTACTGCCTCAGGATCAACCCTGGCTGGTTAATGCCTTTGGGGGCAATAAAAACTGTAATATTTGGGATTACATTCCTCCAGAACAGAAATCACATGCATCTGTCCTAGGCTTGGTCTCTAATGAACCATACAATTTCACAGTGTCTAACTTCAAATCAAAGGACATGGCAGGTCAAACATNTTGGGGGCAATAAAAACTGTAATATTTGGGATTACGTTCCTCCAGAACAGAAATCACATGCATCTGTCCTAGGCTTGGTCTCTAATGAACCATACAATTTCACAGTGTCTAACTTCAAATCAAAGGACATGGCAGGTCAAACATAGCCCTTTCCCCTCCCCAGACAGAATCCTTGGGTGGTCTTGTTAAACATTACCCAGTGTGGTAATGAAAGTTCCTGCCACCCACTTTTTGGCCCTTTTTGCACATTTTAAATACTTTTATTAATGTCTCCAAGGATTTATAGAAACCTGCTCAGGAGCTAACCCATCCAAAGCATATCCAAACTGTGACCTTATTCCAGGCAAGCTTTCCAACCCAGAGAACAGAGTTTTGGGGACTCATCTCTTTAAATCCATGGATGGCAGGGAGATGGTCATGTTATTTTCTTCTTTGGTGCCCCTGTATTTTCCACAAGGACCATTTAGGGAAGCTTTGAAGTGTTAAGGGGGAAAAGAGCCTATTTCTATAACTTCACCCCTGCCCAGAGCAAAAGCAGATTAGAAATCTTCAAAACAAAAATATTTTCCTGAAGCTGAACAATGTGATGAGAAGGGCAGCCAAGTGCAGCTATTCTTAGTTGTTCCATGAGCCAGAAGGCCTTATTTGCACACCTAGATGAGCCCACGTTTCCTAAAACCATCACGGCTGGCTTTAATGAGACTGTGAATAGAAGCTCATTGTGAGCTCAGCTACTCCTCCTATCCAATTTCTGCCTCCAGTCTCTGTTAATTCACTTGAACACCACGTAGCAGGAGGAATCCAGCGATTTTGTTAACAAAAATAAGCTGACTTATCAGGATTTAACAATCAGATGGGAAAACAGGAATCACTTGGTAATCTTTCCAGTTAAAATGCAAACAATATGATGTTCGTTCTCGGCAAATCCTTAAGGTTTTTCTAAACAATTTAATTGCCTGAGTTATTTATAGAGAAGGCAGTTTTGGGAAAATTAATGAGAGACAACAGTAGTTCCCAGAGAAGCTGAGCTCAACACTTTAGCAGGCATGGAGAGATGTACTTGTAGGCTCACTGTCAGCAGAGGAAACCGAGCTTTGCATCAAAATCAACAGAGAGGAAGGGGTGGAAAGGCCGGGGATGATGGATGTCTTTGAGTTTCAACTCTTACTCATCCTGACCCTCATACTGGCTTTTCTTCCTGGCAATTATCTTCATGCGATATTCAATAATTGTGCTTTGTTTGTCATCTGTCTCTCCTTACCTCCTCTGCCTCAAGTGGAATGGAAGCCCCTTGAGAGTGGCCTTATTTATTCCTTCATTGTTGTTATGTGAACCATGCCCTGCACCCAATATCCAGCAGGCACTCCATGCATTTGCCACATAAAGAGAAAGGATGAAAGAAGCCTGGGTTTCCAGAGCAGGATCTCAGAGCCAGCTCAGTTCAGTTCAGTTCAGTTGCTCAGTTGTGTCCAACTCTGTGACCCCATGGACTGCAGCACGCCAAGCTTCCCTGTCCATCATCAACTCCCGGAGACTGCTCAAACTCATGTTCATCAATTCAGTGATGCCATCCAACCATCTCATCCTCTGTTGTCCCCTTCTCCTCTTGCCTTCAATTTTTCCCAGCATCAGGGTCTTTTCAAATGAGTCAGTTCTTCGCATCAGGTGGCCGAAGTATTTGAGTCTCAGCTTCATCAGTCTTTTCAATGAATATTCAGGACTGATTTCCTTTAGGATTGACTGGTTGGATCTCCTTGCAGTCCAAGGGACTCTCAAGAGTCTTCTCCAGCACCATGATTCAAAAGCATCATTTCTTCAGCGCTCAGCTTTCTTTATAGTCCAACTCTCACATCCATATATGACTATGGGAAAAACCATAGCTTTGACTAGACAGACCTTTGTTGGCAAAGTAATGTTTCTGCTTTTTAATATGCTGTCTAGGTTTGTCATAGCTTTTCTTCCAAGGAGCAAGCATCTTTTAATTTCATGGCTATAGTCACCATCTGCAGTAATTTTGGAGCCCAAGAAAATAAAGTCTGTCACTTTCCATAGTTTCTCTATTTGCCATGGAGTAATGGGACTGGATGCCATGATTTTAGTAATTGAATGTTGAGTTTTAAAATCATATCTTTAGATTTGGAGGATGGACATAAATCCTGGGGAGCTTGTGGGACTTGGGGCTGGAGCTGATCATGTCTATGCATCAAAGCCATTTTTGTTAAAAAGCAAAAATCATGATTTATAATCTCAAGATGCTGCTGGGTCTTCTGGAGCGAGTACCCCTGGTGTGGCTCTCCCTGGCATGAATGGAGGTTGGGAGTTCCTCACCTTTCCCCTACCTCCCCACCACCTCCTCCCCTGTCTCCTCCCTCACCTCCTCCTTGGGCAGCAAGAGTACCCCAGCTTCACACTGTTTCTATCCCCTGGACCTTCCCACCTCCTTCTCTGCTGCCGTCACTGTTTTGTGCTTGCCTGAACTCCTGTTCAAAGCCTGCCATGAATGACCTTCCTGACCCTGTCTGAGTGGCTAACATAACCCTCTTCATGCTGTGCCCTCATTCAGAATCTCTGTCCATTAAACTGCTCTGAGTGATATAATTTCACCACAACTAATGTTGAACCATGGGCCTCCCTGGTGGCTCAGTGGCAAAGAATCCACCTGCAATGCAGGAGACGCAGGAGACTCCCGGGTTGAGAAGATCCCCTAGAGGGAGGGCATAGCAACCCACTCCAATATTCTTGCCTGGAGAATCCCATGGACTGAGGAGCCTGATGGGCTACAGTCCATGGGGTCACAAAGAGTTGGACATGACTGAAGTGACTGAGCGTGCAACACACACAAGGTTGAGCCACATGACAAATCATGTTTCTGGTGCTTCTGGTCTGGGATGCTTTGAGGAAGAGGAAGTGTCTGCAGAGGGGATGTGGGGCCAGGTGGGCGCGTGAGGGCTGGTGGAGGCCCATCAAACGCCCTCGCTCATGTCCTCCTTTGGCCAGTCTGGGCCCTTTTCAGGAAGCCAGTAACAAGGAAACTCACCCAGGTATAGAGAGTGTCCCTTCTCCTAGAGACACAGAATGGCAGATTTCAACAAGCAGCAAGCATATGGGCCTCTCTGTCAGAAACACAGAGCCCCTGTAAGACGCCCTCCCAGCTTTAGGACAGTGACGGAGCTTGACCTACAAGGTGTAGGCTTGGGAGGTGAGCTCAGCATAGTGAGTAGGGACTGCTGTGAAGGATCCTAATCCCACATGTGATGACAGTACTTCCAACAATGGCAATTTAGTCATGAAGCAAATCTTGCTACCAAGCACAGCAGGTGAGCTCATTAAACATTCCAGGGTACAGAGGGGGCCACACACAGTCACCACGAGCAACCCCAGACTTGGGCATGACCGTAAGTACGCAGCTTGAGGGTCATTTCAAGCAGGAAGGGAGGGGAGTGGTCCTGCACACCTGGCCTCTGAGACACTAGGGGGTTGAACCCCCCTCCAGAGCTGGGCCCTGGTGACCAACCACAAGTGGAATCTCATTTTCTTTCTCTTTCGTTTTTCCTTTGACACGCACGTGGGGGACAGCTTACCGGGCCTGCTTGGCCTGGGAAATCTCTCCATCCCATCAGCTGTTTGCAGCTGCTGCGTGGTCCATCTCTGGGAGTGAGGGCTTGTCCTTGGTCACCCTCAGGATGGACTCTGCCAACAACAGCTTCTCTCATCCAGGAAAGGGGAAGGGGCTGCCCCAGCCCCCAGGTGGTGGAGGGCTCTCTGATGGGCCCCCCCAGAGCTCTCTGGGTCCCTGGCAGGTCTTTTTCTGGGTCTCCTGGGTGGCTGGCCTTCAGGGTGGCTATTGGCAAAACCATCCTCAAATCCCCAAGGCAGCGATGAAGCCTCTGCACGCTGCGTGTGGTCCAGGCCTAGAGAGATACAGATGAAGGGGCCGGATAGGGAAGCAGAAGTCCTGAGTGGCAGCCCCCAACATCCTTTCCTGTTCACACGACCTTGAACATGGGCTCTTACCCCCTGTGCTGGCTTGGTCGTGGTGGCCTGTCTGGTGACGCCCTGCCCCCCACCCCGCAAGTGGCCCCCCCACCTCTACCACCTAGAGGAAGAAAGAGCAAAAGGATGCATTAGTGTCCTATTTTCCACAAAGTTCCCAGAGCAAACGTTTCACAACTCCAGTCCTGCTACGCCTGCTTCAATGTGGCATGTCGGCCCATGGACACGTGCCCAGCACCTGCCACGGAAGCTATGCCCATCGTCCCGAGGCCTTCCCATTGCCCCCTGGCCCGGCTCCCCTTGGCCACACTGACGTCTTTCTCTTCTTCACACATTCAGGCCTCATCGGGCTCCAGTAACATTGGCCTCCCTGCCCCCATGCAAAGCCCTGCCCACGAAGGCCAAGTCAGAGGCCGGCTCATTCTGTTTCTGGCCATCCTGTCACAGAGGCACCCACCCAGCAGCCGTGGAGCTGGAACTCTTCCTCTTTAGCTGTTGGTTTGAGGTCTACCTCCCTCCCCCGCCACCCAGAGCACAGGTCCCCAGAGCGAGGGGCTTGACTTGCTTCTGTGTCCCCACGCCCAGCACAGGGCTGGCCGCGAGTGCCTGCACGCACCCAGCCCCAGCTTCTCAGAGCTCTCCGTGTGCCCAGAGGTGAAGCAGCCACGGTGGCATGTCCGTGGCACGTAAGGTGCCCTGTCTGGCATTCTTAGGTCATGAGTAAAATCGTCCACATGACTGAAGTCAAGACACTTGAAAAAGCAAAGTGCAGTTTCCAGACATTGTTCTAAAGTATATTAAACACAGACTTGCGGGTCTTCAGGAAACAAGCAGGCGGCACCGACGTAGGCCTCTTCCTGAGCTGTCGGGTTCAAGCACACAGCTCACCTGCCCTTGAGGCTGCTCTCCTGTCTGTCGCCAGAAAGGCTGGCGGCAGCGTGCCCTCAAGGGCATCAGTGCTGGCAGCCTGGGGTGCTGAGTGACAGGGGCTCCTGGAGAAGCATGCCAGGTGACCCAGTCCCTGGCCTCCCACGGGGAGGGCCAGGCAAGCTGGTTCTGATGAGAAATTTGGGGCTACTCAGGTCTCAAAGCCCCTGAGCTAAGACAATTTTTTTAAAGGATTTAAAAAACAATACTTTACTTGGCTCTGCTGGGTGGTTGTAACACACAGGATCTTCTATCTTCCCTGTGGCATGTGAACATACCACAGCATGTTGAGTTGCAGCAAATGGAATTTATTCCTCTGACCAGGGATCAAACCTGGGCCCCCTGCTTTAGGAGTGCAGATCTTAGCCACTAGGCCACTTGGGAAGTCCTGCTGAGACATAAACTTAAGAAGCCCTCTGTCAGGCTGAGCTCAGTGAGGGGAGAGAGGGAAGGCCTGGGGTGGGGCTAGGAGTGGGCTAGGGGATACATAGGTTGTAGGGGACAGAGGAAGGGGCCGGAAGTAGGACAGGCCAGGGAGAAATGACCAACTATAGTTCCTGTGCATTTTGGTCCAGTGTTAAAGGAATAAACTCATTTACTGATTTTTCCTGCATGTGCCCTTTTTCTCATAGCTGATGGCCTTTCCCTGGACTAGGTCTCGAATGGACAGAACTGGGAAGAAAACACTCAGGGTTGTCACTGTCTGACCCTGGGGCAGGGCCCAAGGGCAGACGTGCTGCCTCTCCTGCCCCCTCCCCTCACCCTCCCGAAGACAACAGGTGGGAAGGAGGCATTTCTGGAAGGCCAGGCATCCTAGATAGCAACACAAGCTTGCGGCCAGCCCCTTACTGTGAGGATGTGGGGGCCACATGTGAGCTCCACTCATCAGCCAGACCACCTCCCAGGATGACTTGGGAACTGATTGGTTTGAACTTTGTTTCCCGCCTCTTGTTGCTGTTCTGCCCCCAGACAGGCTCCAGGGAGTGGGAGGGAGGGAATGACGAGGGGATGCTAAGTCCTGTTGAGTGCAGTCAACAGTAGGGCCCACAGCCCCCGTGGCCCTGGGGGCCACCAGGGGCAGCCTGCCTGCCTCCCACCCCCAGCTGCATTGCTCAGTTGCCCCAGTAGTCATGTATGGATGTGAGAGTTGGCTATAAAGAAAGCTGAGTGCCAAAGAATTGATGCTTTTGAACTGTGGTGTTGGAGAAGACTCTTGAGAGTCCCTTGGACAGTAAGGAGATCCAACCAGTCCATCCTAAAGGAAATCAGTCCTGCATGTTCATTCGAAAGGCTGATATTGAAGCTCCAATACTTTGACCACCTGATATGAAGAACTGTCATTGGAAAAGACTCTGATGCTGGGAAAGGATGAAGGCGGGAGGAGAAGGGGACAACAGAGGATGAGATGGTTGAATGGCATCACCTACTCTATGGACATGAGTTTGAGTAAGCTCCGTGAGTGGGTGATAGACAGGGAGGCCTGGAGTACTATAGTCTATGGGCTCACGAAGAGTCAGACACGACTGAGCGACTGAACTGAATTGAACTGAACTGAACTGAACTGGAGGGGAGAGGAAACAGAGAACTCTGGGCAGAGCCCTCACTGGGATCATCTGGGTTAAATGTAGAAGCCCAGGCTGCTCCCCATTCCCAAGAAACTGGAGTCTCTGGGGGTGGGGCCTGGGCATTAGCATTCGGCACAGCTTGCCAGGTGATCCTGACAAGCAGATCTGCTGGTACTAAGTCTACGAGTAAAGAAGAACTGAGCCTGCCTCTGGGGCTCAGTTTCCAGGTCACCAGCTGTCTGTGGACCCTCTAGTCTGTCCTGCTGCCCTCAGGGTCTGGTGACGTCACCACTGTGGACGTCCATCCCCGCTCTGTACACCCCCTCTCTTAACGTATGTCCCCGCCCCTCCTGGCTTTCAGGACAAAGCCCCAGTGCTGAGACCACCTCCGGGGCTCTGGTTGCTTGCAGCCGCCCCCTGGTCCCTGCCTGTTCTCCCTCCTGCAGCCACGGTGCCTTCCTCTCCACTCCAGCTGCACTGCTCAGGGGTTTGAGGGTGCGGCTTCTCCTTTCCAGCATTCCACCCATCCCCTGCTGTCCCTGGTTCCATCTCAGTGCAGCAGCCCCTCCTCTGTGTGAGAGCTGACACCCTGTCTGCTGCTAGACCCCTGACATCGCAGGGCATCTGTTCACACGATATGTTCAATACATCCTTATGGGCTGAAGAATGGACTCATACCCAATCCAGAGAGAAGAGGCTTCCTAATGGGTCTTCTCAGCCTGAACCATCCCTAGGGGTCTGTCTCTCCCACCCCCAGTCATCCTGGGGCGGACCCCTCCTCTACCGAGGGGCTCCGTCTGCCAGATGTGGCTTCCAGTGGCCACCCAGCTGGGGGCTCTGGTCCATGGGCAGCATCACTGCCTTCCCTGCCCCGCCTTCCAGGTGGGTGGGGGGGTTAAGGGGCAGTTAAGGAGTGGTCACTATGCTTGCGGAGCCCCTTGGCCCTGGCTGGCAGACTTGTAGCTTCTTTTGAATGCTCACCCCAGAATGCTGGGTATATCGTTGGAAACCACCATACAGAATGGAGTGTCAGGCTGGCTGGGTAATGCTGTTTGGGGAAAGACGGGGAGTTTGGTCATAAAGGATCGACGTCCCATCTCCTTTGAGGCTTGTGATTGAGGCGGTTCCAGCCTCAACCTGAGAAGGGCGGGTGCTGTGAGTCCATATGTGGCTGGCCATCCTGCTACACCTTCCTGGCCCCCCACAGGGGAATACCTGCTCTGAAGGTGAGGATTCCAAGCCCATCAGTTTAAGCCAGTTGGGCAGCCGAGCTGCCTCCTCCTCCCCTTTACAGATGGTCTTACAGAAGGCTTCAGATTCTGGCTGCTGGTTTCCCGGACTCTGCGAGGCCCAGCCAGCAGAGGGCACGGTTCCCTCCATCTGGAGGTCAGGCCCAGAGCAGCCTCCCAGGCCCTTGCTGCTCCAGGTTAACCCTTTTGGGCTGTCGAGAGCTGCAGAGAAGGTTTGGCTGGTGGCAGCTGGCTAGGGGTGCAGGGATCCCTGAGGGAATTTACTCCTCGTGGCGGGGGCAGAGGGTGTGAGTCCCAAAAGCAGAATTCCCAAGGCAGAGGTGGCTCAGACACCCTCGTGCTGTTTCCGCCGCTGTCGGCCCTGGCCCAGGCCCCTCCATGCCTGAAACAATGCAGGACCCACCTGGAATTCTGTCTGTCTGGGGACGGTGGCTGGGACAGTTCAGGGAGAGACCTGACCTCCTCTGAGTCTGCAGGGGCTGGGCGGGCAGAGAGGCGGCAGCCTAGGTATTTCGTGTCTATATTAATAGACTCTGAGCTTTCTGACATGCCTGCCAGCCCCAGGGCTGGACACTGGCTGCACTGACCCATGTGCTGTACTGATGGGGGAGGCACACTCAGCACACAGCTGCAGCGGGTACACCACATGACAAGCGTGAGCACAGGGCAAACAAGAAGGGGCGTTAGAGGGAGGAGAGGCGGGGTCCTCCCAACTAGGAGGCTGGGGGCCTGCTCAATGAGACCCACCTCCCCCAAAAGGCTCNATGGGATTCTCCAGGCGAGGATACTGGAGTGGGTAGCTGTTCCCTTCTCCCGGGGATCCTCCTGCCCCAGGGATCAAACCAGAGTCTCCTGCATTGCAGGCAGATTCTTTACCAGCGGAGCTACCAGGGAGCCCACAAGTGCTCAAAACAAGAAAAAAACAAAACCGCGAAAGAATGCAGAGCAGGCCATGTGGTTAGGCCCCAGCCTCCTCAGGTCTTTATTACTTCTCTGAATTGACCAGGCCGCTCATTCTGCTCTTGCACTGGGCACCAGCTGGTAGGGGCAGGCCAGGTGCCCATGGGGAAGGTGGGCGTTATGTGGTTGGGGGCGCCCCAGCTGGGTGCGTCTGTGTGCCTGGGGATGGGGGGAGCCTCAGACCCTGCTGGGCTTCTTGGGGTCCTTGCTTTTGGCCGGCATGAAGGCGTACAGCTCCTCGATGAGCATCTCCATCCGGGCGGTGACCTCGGTCACCGTGTCGATGACCAGCTTCTGCTGCAGCTTCAGCTTGTTGTTCTCCCACAGCGCTTTGTTCTCCTCCTGGAAGAGCCTGTGCTCCTCGCGCAGCGCGCGCAGGGCCCGGTTCTCTTCCTGCAGGAGCCGGTTCTCGTCGCGGAGGACCTGCAGGCTCTGGTTCTCCTCCCGCAGGGCCTGCAGCGCTTGGTTCATCTCTCGCAGCAGCTCCAGGGACTGGCTGCCGTCGGGCAGGCCCGCGGCCCCCTTGCCCACCTCCTCCCCGGACTGCGCGGACAGGGTGCTCACCATCTCCCTCAGGGCCCGGAGGGTCTTGGAGTCGTCCGGCGGGGCCGGGAGGCCCTTGGCCTCCTCGAAAGGGGAGGGGAGGCCGGGGCCCGGGTCCGGCAGCAGCCCGTGGGGCTCCCCGTGGGGCGAGGAGACGGGCTTGATCTCCTCGGTCGAGGCGGTCTTCACGTCGGGCTGGGCCCAGTAGGCCTTCCTCTGCTCCAGCAGCTGCTGCAGGGCCCGGTTCTCCTCGCGGAGGAGCTCCAGGGTGTTCTCCTGGCCGCGGTACACCTGCAGCGCCGGCTCCTTCTTCATCGCCTCCAGGGACGGGGCGTTGTCCTTGTGCAGCAGCGGCGACGAGGCCCGGCTGTCGTCGCGGCCCAGCGCGGCCTGGTGCTCCTCCCAGAAGACCTGCAGGATCTTGTTCTCCTTGCGGAGCATGCGGTTCTCCTCGCGCAGCGCCCTGTTCTCCTCGCGCAGCGTCTTGTTCTCCTGCAGCAGGCACTCCTTGGCCAGCCTCTTGTGGTGCAGCTTGTGGTGGAAGGACGAGGACGGGGAGAAGTAGGGCGACTGCAGCCGGCAGTTCTCGCTGACCCAGCGCCCGTCCTGGAAGACGAACATCTCGTCGCTGAGCTGCACCCGCGGCGGGTTGTAGTCCAGCTCCAGGTCCGCCTGCGACGTGGGGCGCTCCATGGGGTCCAGGGGCATCGACGAGAAGCGGTTGAGTGGGTAGGAGTGCTGGCTGACCACCCGACGGCTCAGCCTGGGCAGGGCGGCCTGCCGGGCACAGCGAGGGGTGGGGTACAAGCTGTGGAGCCTCAGGAAGGGCTCGGCTGTGCCCCTCTGCGGGAAAGAACAGGGAAGCCCAGGGTTAGCAAAGAGAGGCCGAGTGCACCCAAGGCCGGCTGGCCACGTAAGAGGCCCAAGACCCCACAAGAAACCCCGTCTGGGAGTCTGGACCAGCCAGCGAGGGTGCTTTTGCACTTGGCCCGGTTATTCGTTGTGACTATTCTATGGTGGTGGTGGTGGTTCAGTCGCTTAGTTGGGTCTGACTCTTGCGACCCCATGGACTACAGCCTGCCAGGCTCCTCTGTCCATGGGATTCTCCAGGCAAGAATACTGGAGTGAGTTGCCATTCTCTTCTCCAGATTCTGTTCTATAATGTCCCAGCAGATACAGAATTTAGCTAATACTGAACCAGGACTCAGGGCAGACACACAGCGTTAGGTTCCTGTCAACCTCCAGCGGGCCACATTTTCCTCAACTGATCAATAGGCAACTTTTTCTTCTGTTGAAAGACACCTTATTTAAGATACATTTTGATTCATTAACCTTGAACTTGGGGCCAACAGCACTGTAACTCCTGCCGGAAGGAAGCTTACCTAACAGAGGTGTTTTCTCCCTAAGGGATATCACTGCCTTCTTGTGCTTTAAGGAGGACTAGACAGCAATTCAGCAGTATGCTTGAGGGCCACTTTAGACAGTGAGATCACCAACAAAGAGCACAAGAGTGTGAAAACAGTGACACGAAACGAACTGTGGAAAGGACATGGTTTTATAGTCAGAGCTGAAACAAGGCGGCACCTAAACTGGAAACGTGTGCATCAGGTAACAAATCATTCACCCTTCTGTGAGTGTCCATGATAAACCACGAAAGTGCCACAAGTACTGATCTGGAGGTTGCAAACTAATTTCAATGAAAAAAATGTAGGCAAATTCACAAACATGGAATCTGTGAGTGATAAGAATCAACAATATAGCATGGAGGTTTTAAAGGCATTAATGTTGGGAGCCAGCCACCTCTGAGTCCTCACCCGGTTATCTGATCAGTTACAAGAATATGGACAAATCATGTGAGTTACCATGCTTTCAAACAGGAGGAGCTGCACCTACTGCCTGGCTGCATACAAATACTTTAGAATTAAAAGATAATGTATGAAAGCACTAAACTCGGGCTCTCGCACACTTCTGTCATCCTACAAGAAGAATAAACATCATTCTCCTGCCACCCAAGGTTGACCCACAACTGGCATCACCCTAACAGTCACTCAAATAATCCAAGATGCCAGTGCCATTGCTAAGCCCCACCTTCTCCCTGGCCCTGTTCGGGCTCGTCCTTCACTCTTGCCCACCCCTGAGTCTGTCTTGATAGCAGCTCCTTAAACACCGACACACACAGTGCGAGGCTCAAAACAGAGTCCTGCTGATAACTTTGGAAAGGAAAGGCACCGCCATAGTCGTGTCACTGACTGTGGGAGCTGAACATGTGGTAGTGAAGACATCAAAGGACGCCAAGGGATTCATAAGGAGGAATTTGTGAGGGTGGTCATGCACCTTGAAACCACCCCGTAAAAAGAGGATCGGAGTCACAGAGTTTACCTCCGACAAGCCAGGAGCATTTGCACTTTTCAATACAGAGTCATCTCAGTGCATTTTAAATGCAGATTTTGGAGCCTCTGCTTACAAGACTGATTCATACATTCAGTCATCCATCTGTGTTTCTAAGCAGCTCCCTTGGGCAATTCTGGCTTCAGGTGGTCAGAACTGCTCTGAGGGATGTAGTGTTAGTCACTCAGTCGGGTCCAACTCTTTGCAACCCCATGGACTGTAGCCCACCAGGCTCCTCTGTCCATGGAGTTCTCTGAGGGTTACACCAGGGCTAAACTAGGCCCAGAGGTCAAGACAGGGATCACACAGATGCTTATCCTAGTTCTCTTGCTGATAGCATGAAACTAGAGAACTTGCTCGCCTTCTCCGAGACCCAGATTTTCACCAGTACAAAAGAGAGTCAGACTCTGTGATCTTAAAAGCACCTTCCAACACTGAAAGTCAGCAAATGGTACCTGTAAAATGGAAATAATACCATGTGCTCTGCTTAGTTCACAGCACCGTTATGAGGACTGAAAAGAGATAATGAATGCAAAAGTGTTTTTAAAACTGCCAGGTGCCATAGAAATGTAAGGTATTGTTATCAAGAAAAGGAGATTTCACTAATGGGGGAATTCTGAGATGATTCATAAAGCAATGAACAGGTGGGATGCCTCCTGGAGAAGAGGTAACAATTGCAGCAATGAATTTAAATAAAAATAAGATCACGGGAGCTGCTTCTAAACACACCAAAAGCATTTCATCCAAGTACATCGCAAGGCTCTCCAAATATTAATTTCTCATTTCTTAGGCTATTTTCACAATTTTACAGATAGAAAAGACAGAAAACAAGTCAGGTTATTTGCATTATATATATAAGCATATATAGAGATATATAATTTGTACAGTGTATAAAGTTGGTTAGAATTCTTTAAGACCTAAAGAGCTAGTTAAATAGAAGGCACAGTTCTATGCTATTAACTTTGCAATAAGCACATGTCATTAACTTTGTAAGGATGTGCTTAATCTTCCAGAGAGCAAGGGTGCAGGGACATTCCGTGATCAGCACATTATTTACTTTAAATAAATCCAGCCTCAGTAGTTTTCATCTTTCTCAACTGGAGAAGCGCACTGGCTCTTGGGGCAGAACCTGTGATCCGCATGTATCCCACTGTGAAGAGCCCAGACCATTTCTCGTAAATTGAAGGTGCCTTGATCCCAAAGTGAATAAGGAGTCAGAGATCATCTTTATCCTCAAAGGGTGAGGCAATAGAGGGCCCCATCTCAGTAGTAACATCCTGCTCTCAAGGATGTTATTATGGAAAATGTAGTTTTGGTCACTATTTCCATCATGAGAAAGAAAGGAAAGTTTTGTGCTAGACCCTGGGCTGAGTGGTCCATCCACTGAATTCATTCAATCCTCACAACAGTGATTTAATAAGGTGTTACTATTATTCCCATTTTACAGATGGATAGACTGAAACTCAGAGAAGTTAAATAACCAGCACAAGTTCCACTTACTCAGTTACAAATCCAGTTCAGGCTCCCTGAGCTTATTTATGTGAAGCACACATATGGGAAATCTCCATGAATTTAGCAAAGGGCTTTCAGTACTTGGGGACTTTTTATTATGGAAAATTTCAAATGTATACAAAAAGAGAGAGGATAGTCTAGTGCATCTCCATGTATCCATCGCCCAGCTCCAGCAGTTATCAAATCAAGGCCACACTTGTTTCATCTGTAACATCATCCAGTTTCAGAACCACTCTTCTGCCACTGGGTTATTTCAAAGCATAGACATTTGTGTTGTTTTATCCATAAATAAGTCAATGTGCATTTTTTAAACAAAACCACAATACCATTATCTTCCCTTTAAAATTTAACAATGATCCCTTAATGTCAACAAATACTGATTCAAATTTTTCCAGCTGTCTCGTTTCTTTTTTACGATTGATTTTTATCAGAAAGATACTCTTTCTGATCCAACTGAACAACCAAAGAGAAATCATTGGTGCTTTATACCTATTCACAGTATCCTTTATGGCCTTAAAATTATCCTACTTAGTCAGCTGCCTGTATTTTATATCCACATCCTGAACTGGGTAGCCAAGGTATTTCCAACTATCCCCTCAACATAAAGGCACTAAATAGAAAACTTAACACATGGGTGGTAGATCCCTGGTAGTGGACAGTCTGGGTATTTGGGCCCTTGTCCTTATGCACGCCATTGCGTGGCCTCGGTCACATCCTCTCACCCTGTGACCTTGGTCTTCACTTCTGTGTCATGGAAAGGTCAGTAGCATTATCTCTAAACACCCTCTTGTCTAACTTTCTCTGATGCAAGGGATCTAAGTTTGTAAACTGGCATTGCCGTGACCCCAGCAGTCCTCTTTTATCAACCTGGCTTACATCGAGTCCCCTTCCTTACGTGGCCAACACTTCCCAAGCAGACACCTGTGCTCTGTTTCATGCCTAGTAACTGAATCCAGAAAACACTGATGGCCTAACAGGGCTCCTTTACCTTCTTAACCAAGAGAACAAACCCTCCTCTTACGACTAAGTCTTTCTACTCTTCCTCTTCTCCCACACAGGACCCAGAAGGTGGCCAAGTCTAGCATCATTTCATGGCCTAGTTTCTTAGATAAAACACTTATTTTAAAAATGTGATAGTCATGTATTTATTTTAATGGGTATTAGGAAAATATACCTATTTTTATCAAACCCACAATCCTATGGATAGGATTAGGATAAGCCAAAATAGAGCAACTTCTGTTCTCTTTCTGAAAATGAGAGGATGTAAAGAAAAACAACAAATATACAGGCATTTCAGATATACCAGCAATCATGTTTAAACTCTGGGAAGATGCTGAACCAAGACAAATTCTTTCTTTCTCATATTTCCCTGATTCCAATCAGACCTAACTGGACCTAGTCCGCAAAGGAAAGCTCTTTCTTGGCCTCGTGCAAACTCCTCACCCTAACCAATTCCTACTTTAAACATTCTTGCACCAAATCTTCCTCCACATCTTTGTCAGTGAATCAACTAACACTAATTGGGCATTTGTTCTCAGCCCTGCCCTCAGGGAACTTCCAGTCAATTTGGAAATCAATGCACTGAGTGAATGAGTGAGTGAGTGAAGTTGCTCAGTCGTGTCCAACTCTTTGCGACCACATGGACTGTAGCCTACCAAGCTCCTCTGTCCGTGGGATTCTCCAGGCAAGAATACTGAAGTGGGTTGCCATTTCCTTCTCCAGGAGATCTTCCCAACTCAGGGATCGAACCCGGGTCTCCCGCATTGCAGGCAGACACTTTACCATCTGATTAGCACCAACTATTTCTTGGTGTAAAACCATTAATTCTGATAGGGGCACAGAGGACTGGACATCATGAAACTAAAGAGAGCCCCGGCTCTGTGCTGTAAGTTTATGGTCTTTACAAAATCACTTAACTTCTCTGCCTCAGTTTCCGTATCTAGAAAATGTGGGCGCTAGCACAATTCAGAGACACCCTTTATGTTTATGCAAGCTGTACAATGTCCAACTCTAGAGGACGCCATTCACAACTGGTGTTGCAGTGCATAACCTGTGCAACCATCCACAGCCATTTCACTAACATCTGCCCTGTTTGTTTCAGAGGTTTTGTTGTAGAGTTCAAAAATAAAGGAGAATATGTGACATCTTCTTTGTTTATAGGGAGCTGCAGTCACGCAAGAATGGTGACTGTGCATTTAGAAGAGAGGTGGCTTAGCATTTCCTTCAATTGTATAGAACAAGGTAAAGGAAGTAACACAGAATGACTACTATGTGATTATGTGCTAACTGATTTCCATATTCATACGTAATATCTTACTGAAAAGAGCTACCATGGGTCTACTGAAGCTCACGTATCCAGCAAAGATTTAAAACCAGGATATCTGACTCTCAAATGCATGCTCACTCTAGCTCTTCACAATGCTCCGGTATTTTATTCTGCACCTTTACCATCTGATTAGCACCAACTATTTCTTGGTGTAAAACCATTAATTCTGATAGGGGCACCGTATGTTTTCATTACTTTGCGGTGGTTTTCATTCGTCCTGTCCCATCTTCTCCCCAGACGAATAAATTGTAATTCTCTTAGCACAGTCAACTGCCCCTTACTCTTTTGACATCCCTAGTTCTGAAAATCAGAGCAACACGTTTCACATACAGTGGCAGCATAATGAGTCCTTGCCAACGCACCCATCAACCAAAGCGCACTGAAGCGTGAGGAGGAGATATTAAGTTGAACTACACAACACTGTCGGAGAAGGCGATGGCACCCCCACTCCAGTACTCTCGCCTGGAAACTCCCATGGGTGGAGGAGCCTGGTGGGCTGCAGTCCATGGGGTCGCAAAGAGTGGGACATGACTGAGCGACTTCACTTTCACTTTTCACTTTCACACATTGGAGAAGGACATGGCAACCCACTCCAGTGTCCTTGCCTGGAGAATCCCAGGGATGGGGCAGCCTGGTGGGCTGCCGTCTATGGGGTCGCACAGAGTCAGACACAACTGAAGCGACTTAGCAGCGGCACACAACACTGTTACATCATACTATTTGGGGCCCTCCAAAGTGATGATCTCGTTTGCCTTGATATTTTCAGTCTATTTGGTAAAGCCATATCCACATTTCAATCCACATTTTAAATTGCAGAGCNAGCGACTTAGCAGCGGCACACAACACTGTTACATCATACTATTTGGGGCCCTCCAAAGTGATGATCTCGTTTGCCTTGATATTTTCAGTCTATTTGGTAAAGCCATATCCACATTTCAATCCACATTTTAAATTGCAGAGCAGTTGCATCACGGGGCTTCCACCCACGTCCACCTACATAGCCCTTAAAAGAAGCTGCCCTCTGCACACAAGCTTGCTGGTTGTCCATGTCACCATCTTGAACCTATAATCCGATGAGGGTAGAGGCCTCAAATTCCCAATAGCTTTGGGCTTAAAAGTCCCACCTTTGGCAGCTCCTGTGAAAATGATTTAGCTTCTCTGAAAATCACCTCAGTGTAGTTGCTGTGTCTATCGCCAGGGGTTACTGTGAGAGGTCAAGAAAGTGGTTACTAAGGTGTCATCAAGACAAAACAGAGGGCCAGTTCTCCTGGTAAAGCTTAACCATTCCTGGCCTAAAACACTAGAGCAAATCCTAACTGTCTTTATGAAAGAACGTGACAAAAAGTGAGCGTCTTCAAGCACCCAAGCTACTTGAGGTACCAAATCCCAGACCCCCTTAGCTGACATCTGAAGCCAGCTCCTCAGTAGGTCTCCTGAACCACTGGTATCACAGGCTTGGTTTCATGGGCCAAATTAACCTGCTCTTGGGGTAACTGAGCCCTGAACCAGAGGTCTGGGCCAATTAAAAGCCCCTGGAACACCCCTGAAAGTTCTCAGCCTTGGAGGTGGGGTCTCCAGCAGTATGATCCAAACCCCCAGCACAGCCTGGCCTGGTTTCCAAGAAAGAAAGGACAGTTTCTTCCTTGACATGTAGGACATGCCCTTGTAGGTGGGAGAGGAGAGGCAGGGGGCTTCTTCATGGAAGAACGGGATACAGGAAGGAAGCAGGAGGGGAGACAAGTGGCCGTGGGGCTTGTCACAACTTCCATCAGGTCACCNGGAGAGGAGAGGCAGGGGGCTTCTTCATGGAAGAACGGGATACAGGAAGGAAGCAGGAGGGGAGACAAGTGGCCGTGGGGCTTGTCACAACTTCCATCAGGTCACCTTTGTTAGGAAGGTGACCCAGAGACGCTGCACTTGGGATCAAAGTGCTACTAGCTGTGACCTAAGGAAGGTGCATCAGTGCTAAGGATGCAGGAAGGGCCCTGGGTACTGAGAGCTCCCGCTCAGACACCTGAATCCTACCTGTGGTTGAGCTCCATCCTTAGCATCAGCCCTGGGCTTCCCTGGTGGCTCAGATGATAAAGAGTCTGCCTGCAATGCAGGAGACTGAGTCGGGAAGATCCCCTGGAGAAGGGAATGGCAACCCACTCCAGTAGTCTTGCCCGGACAATCCCATGGACAGAGGAGCCTGGCGGGCTACAGTCCATGGGGTTGCGGAGCGACTAACACTCTCACTCTTTCCTCTTTATTCTTTTCCCCAGCATCCCTTTTAAAAATACATTTGGTACTGGAAGGAAAGCGTATGAAATCACCAACTACATGCTCCGGTCAGATCACCAGCTTTTTGTGTGGCAAATGGAGACCACACAGGAGGGATGATGGCTGGAAACGGGGTAGGGCTAAGGGCATTGGGGAGGTGATGAGACCAAAGCGTCTTTCTGAAGCTAAGGGGTGTCTAAGGAACAGGACCTTCGGGGATGGAGCTTTTGAGGTTGCTGGCCTCCCATCTGAAGAGCTGGGGAACAGAACTGGACAGTGACTCGCCAGTTTAGTTGCCAGGCACTGAGATTCTCTGCACTTCCAGAGAAGTACGGTCACCATAGACCAGAAGAGATGTCCAAATGCCCTCAGCAGACTCCAAGTCTGTTGACCAAGTTTTTTTAAAGCCTTGCTTTTGCCAGCATTACTGAAGGTTATGGTCAGAGAATATTCAGCCCTCTGGGGTAACGTTTCAAGCCTGGGGAAGCTGAGACCCAGAATATGCTGGAAGGAAAGGCAGCTGCTGCTGCTAAGTCATTTCAGTCGTGTCCGACTCCGTGTGACCCCACAGATGGCAGCCCACCAGGCTCCTCTGTCCCTGGGATTCTCCAGATCTGCCACTAATTTTCAGACCAAGTGACAAGGCTGAGTATCACGATCATATGCTTAAATCAACTCCGCTCCCGAGTGCCATAAGGAAGTCAATGTTGGTTTTAATAAACGCTAACAGATAAGAGGATAATTCGCAGGTCAGTGAAATTGATTTTGATAGAATCCTAATACTAACAGCAAAGAGGCTAAAGATGTCATCTTGCGTCGCATGTGGTAGTTTTAGCTAATTGTTTAACACAGAATCTTCTGAAATCTTCCTCCTAACACTTTTTCAAACTGGCAGAGCTACAGGCACTGTCGGCCACAGATTCCATAGCTTCTAAAGAACAACCCAAACAAAGAGGATTGAGAAAAGGCAACAGAGAGGGACAAGGCGGGGCCCTGGAGGGACGATGGGACCCCATTCTGACCTGGTGAGGAGCCTTCATTAACACTCTCGCAGCAAACAGTGCCTTTATGAGATTCATGGAGAGCGCTCACTGGGAAAATGGGAGTGCTGGGGAGAACCTAACGTTAAGTACAAAAGGAATGGGGTGGGGGCAAGGGAGGTGGGGGGCGGCGCGCAGAGAACTTGGGAAGGAAGTAACTAGGGAAGGCTGGCAAGTTAATGCGCTGGAGAGAAACAGATTAGAAAACACAAATATTTACTGTGAGGAAGGAAAACTGGGAATCAATAAGACCCGAAAAGACCTAAGGCTGATAACAAATAGAGAATCATAGACATTTGCAATGC
Source organism: Neotragus pygmaeus (assembly GCA_006410875.1). Classification (NCBI taxonomy): domain Eukaryota; kingdom Metazoa; phylum Chordata; class Mammalia; order Artiodactyla; family Bovidae; genus Neotragus; species Neotragus pygmaeus. The sequence continues at coordinate 19,568 of SJYV01014532.1, forward strand.
AAATGAGAAGCGTTCAGGCAGGGTTGGGAGCTGGGGGGCCAGAGGCACTTTCTGGAGACACAGAGCTCCTCCTGCTATTCCTTCTCGAAACAAATGGACTCGGTCTCAGAACCAGAACGAAGCAGAATGAGGCAGATCCGTGCAGGGAGCTCCGGGGCTTGGCAGTTAAGATGAGGGGTGGGGAGGCGCCCTCTCCTAAAAGCCAGGGAAGAAGCCGGCGGCATGTGCCCAGCTTGTGGCAGAGGGCGTGGGCACTGACCTGGCTTCAGGCCTCTAACTCCAGCTCCGCCGTTACTAGTGGCCTTGCTGAGGTTCCCAGTCCCCGGCCCTTTACAATCTCTCCCTCGCTCTGCACGGCCCAGGGCCCCGACGTGATCAAACCAGTGCGCAGTCACTCGCCTTTCCTCCCCGTGTGACCCAGATCAACCCTTCCCCTGCCACCAGCCGTAGGCCTCTCTTTTGGGGAGGTCCAGTCGGCACACTGGTCCCTCTCACAGCCCGCTCAGATCATCTAAACGCACAGGTACCCCTTTATCCCCAGAGAGAAGGAAATGGCAACCCACTCCAGTACTCTTGCCTGGAGAATCCCACGGACAGAGGAGCCTGGCGGGGCTACAATCCATGGGGTGGCAAAGAATCGGGCACGGCTGAGCGACTGAGCACGCTTCCCCCAGAGTGTGCCCAGCGCATCCTGGCAGGGGTCTGGAACCTGACTCAGGACTTGTGCCCCTCCGGTGTACCCTGGACGCTCATCTGCCCGTGTCTGGCACAGGCAGCAGGTTGTCCTCTTAATTTCATGCCTCCAAGGCCCCACTGGGGAGTCAACCCTCTTCCCACACATCCCTGGACAGAGCTTTCAGATCGCTACCTCTGCGTTGGATTCCTCCACCCTACATTTCAGCCCCTCTGGTTGCACCGCCATGATCTTCCACCAGGGCCTTAGGTGACTCTGGAGAAGCAAGGCTGCTCCCTTTGTGACATAGCAGCAGAAACAGTCCAATCAGGAGGACCCCTCCCGGGAAACGGCTGCTTAGCAGGAGGAGAACTGAGAATGTCCAGCCTGTCGCCCATTCGCTGCTCTCCATTCTGACCCCCTCAGCTCATCCCCCTTACGCCCTGTCTCTGGCACACGGCAGGCCCTAATTCTCCTGACCCCTCCACAGAACCCCAGACCCCTGGTCCATGTCCCAGGTTCATGGGTTCGGGCCTATGCCCTTGATTCCAAGTCTCAGTTCTAATCCTCTCCCCAGAAGTCCAGAGTAGTTGCACAATGTGCGTGTGAGCTAAGTCGCTTCAGTCGTGTCCAACCCTTTGCAACCCTCTGGACTGTAGCGTTAGGCTCCTCTGTCCATGGGATTCTCCAGGCAAGAATTCTGGAGTGGGTTGCCATTTCCTCCTCCAGGGGATCTTCCCCATCCAGGTATTGAACCCAGGTCTCTTGCGTCTCTCTCATTGGCAGGCAGATTCTTTACCACTAGTGCCCCCTGGTGGTAAAGAAGCTCCAAACGCTCTAATTTTGAAAAGACTGTCACAGAACCTTCTAGAGGTCGGGCTGGACGGTCTTACCAGATCACTGAACCCACCCCCTCATTTGACGAGAAACCCAAGACTCCGAGTGACTAAGTGGACTGCCTCTGGCACACTGCTGGCTGGTAGCTGACCTTCAGCTAGAATCTGAGCCCCTGGCTACCACTGTCTTGCAGTATCTTGCTAGAGCTTGGAAAGAGAGGGGGGTTATTCCGGCCAAAACTGAGAGGTTACAGCCTTGTGTTCATCCCTACCTGAGGTAGAACCACATTGATGGGAATTTCTAGGTTTTCAGATCTGGTATCTCTTTTTCTTGTAAAATTTGGCCTCGAGTGCTGTGGAAAAGAGAAAATAGGCAGATTTTTGTTTTCCAGCCCATCGTCTGAGCCTCAGCTGCTCCACTGCGAAACACAGGACTTCCTACTATCCACTTCTCCCCTCCTGTTAATTATGTACCTTACAAGAATGTGAAGATGGTATCTGATAAGATGCTTCATCAGTCTCTGAACAGAAATTAAGACAGGTCTTATAGTTGATGACAAAGCCTTCTGAAAGTCTTTAGCTACTGCCTTTTCTAAGATTACCATTTCTAGCTCAAGGAAAAAGCCATACCAATGTTAGGTGCCAGGTATAGGTCCTGTGCAGAAGCTGGTCACCAAAACACTCAGAACATTCCAGAGGTGACATCACAAAACAATACGGTCTTTTTCAAGGCTCATGGTCTCTCTCTGAGCATCATAGGTGGGAATGAGGGGTCTGCTGGCCAGGCATCTGGTTGTGTCCATGTGGCTGGTCAGGGTTGGTGTGACACACAATAGCCCAGACACTGGACCCCTGTTTGGTCATCCTGGCTGACATTTGCATCTCCACTGCCAGGCTGGACTGAGACTCCTTTCCTCTCTCCAGAGGTGGCATCTTCTACTTGGATTACTCAAAAAGGAAGAAACCCAAACTGAACTCTTCCCAGACCAAGAGAAAAACAAATGGAGTCTGAGATGTTTTCTGACACCAACGCACTCTTCAATTCTCTGACACCCACTGGAGGTCCTTCAATTCAATTCTGACACACCCTACCTGGCGTGAATGCCGGATCCCCCAAATTAAAGGGCTCAGTCCCCACAGAACTGCCCCCACCTCAGATGCCAGTCAGGAGTCTTGGGCCACTGAAGCATGCAGGCTGAGTCACTTCAGTCCGGTCTGACTCTGTGTGATCCTATGGACTCTAAGCCTGCCAGGCTCCTCTGTCCTGGGGGAAATCCCAGCTCTTGCCTAGCCAGGCAAGAATGCTGGAGTGGGTTGCCATGCCCTCCTCCAGGGGATCCTCCCGACCCAGGGATGGAACCCGCATCTCTTATGTCTCCTGCATTGGCAGGTGGGCTCTTTACCACTAGC
>SJYV01014533.1:0-10099 GCA_006410875.1 Neotragus pygmaeus
GCTACCTGTGTTCAGAGAGGCACGGGACCTGGTTCTAGGGAATGACACAAAAATGGTCATTTACAGCATGCCCATTCCCCCATGTTCTCTCTTGCCTGCCTCTCCTGTAGCTGGAAAAGATCATGTGACCCCATTCAGGACAAGGAGGAGAGAGAAGACCCCTGGGAGGCACTCAGAGCAGAACCTGGTACCGTAAATCCTCAATCAATTTTAGGGGTATTATTTTCATCAGTATTGTTATTATTAATTTTAATAAAACCTTTCCCTCCCTTTTCTCTCTCCTTCCTTTTTCCCTCTGTCTCTCCAGTAGTGAGCTGGGGCTGGTTTGTACCAGATCACAAGAGCTGATCGTGTGTATCTCTGCCCATCACTGAGTTCCAGCTACAATGTAGCTTGAAATCGGCCACTTTGGGAATACTTACACTGTGGAAATTGACACAAGCTGCAAATCAGGACCTTTTCCCCCCAGAGAGCTAACAGGTAAACATTTACCAGCATACCACTTGAACCAACCTCCTTTTCCTCCTCTTTCCAACAACGTACTCCCTCATAAACCACTGGTACCTGCTGTATGCAGGGCATTATGTTAGGTTCTCCTTGAGAACTCAAAGGTAATTACATCATTGCCCTGCTTTCAATGAATTTAAAATTATACAATAAATTATATGAATTAAGATACATTTGGCTACACACAGCAGAAATCTCAACCGGCAATGATTCATTCTTAAATGGAGGGAGTCTAGAGTCTGTGGGGACACACTGGTCTAGCCGACCAGCAGGGTCGTTAATGATCCCAACATTATCAACTTTCCCCCTCATGTTCATTGTCTCATGTGTACAGGAGAGCTGCTGCAGTTCCAGATATCAAGCCTGGCAAGAAACAGAGGCAAATGGCTTTTTTCTTTTTATCCAGGAACATAATCATTTAATCATCAAAACAACTTCATGAGGTAGTTACTAATCTCATTTTATAGACAGGCAAACTGAAGCCCCTAAAGAAGAATTAACTTGCTCAAAGCCACGCAGACTGAGCAGCCAGAACATAAACCCAAACATTCTGACTCCTGGTATGCATTCACATATACCACTAACTCGGAGAAGGCAGTGGCACCCCACTCCAGCCAGTACTCTCACCTGGAAAATCCCATGGATGGAGGAGCCCGGTGGGCTGCAGTCCATGGGATCACGAAGAGTCAGACACGACTGAGCGACTTCACATTCACTTTTCACTTTTCACTTTCATGCATTGGAGAAGGAAATNTGCATGTGCGGCCCGCGGCGGCTCGCAGCCCCCGGCAGCAGCCTCGGCAGCTTCGGCCGCGCCTCGAGAGGCGGCTGCAGCGGCTCCAGCGGCGGCCGAGTGGCCGAGCCCGGGCTGGGAGACACGATGCGCCGCGTCCTCCGGCTGCTCCTCGGCTGCTTCCTCACCGAGCTGTGCGCCCGCGTGTGCCGGGCGCAGGAGCGAGCGGGGCACGGGCAGCTGGCGCAGCTGGGCGGCGTGGTGGTGCTGACAGGGGGCAACCGCTCCGGGGCCGCCTCCGGAGAGGTCGGCGAGGGCGTGGGGGTCTCGGACGCGCCCCCGACCCGGGCGCCCACGCCGGACTTCTGCCGGGGCTACTTCGATGTCATGGGCCAGTGGGACCCGCCGTTCAACTGCAGCTCGGGCGACTTCATCTTTTGCTGCGGGACTTGTGGCTTCCGGTTCTGCTGCACGTTTAAGAAGCGGCGACTGAATCAGAGCACCTGCACCAACTACGACNGGCTACTTCGATGTCATGGGCCAGTGGGACCCGCCGTTCAACTGCAGCTCGGGCGACTTCATCTTTTGCTGCGGGACTTGTGGCTTCCGGTTCTGCTGCACGTTTAAGAAGCGGCGACTGAATCAGAGCACCTGCACCAACTACGACACTCCGCTCTGGCTCAACACCGGCAAGCCCCCCGCGCGCAAGGACGACCCCCTGCACGACCCCACCAAGGACAAGACCAACCTGATCGTCTACATCATCTGCGGGGTGGTGGCCGTCATGGTGCTCGTGGGCATCTTCACCAAGCTGGGGCTGGAGAAAGCGCACCGGCCCCAAAGGGAGCACATGTCCAGGTGGGCTGCCGCCCCCCGCCCCCCACTCCCCGGGCANGCCGCTTGGGAAGATTTTACAGTTTGTACTGTTTCAATTTATTCCCCATCACAGAAAATCCCAACTCCAATGGTATCCCCACCACAAACTATCTTCCTTAGACACAGCAGGAGGGGAAAAAAAAAGATCAGTATTTGTGCTACAATGGACAGAAGACTTCAGTCCTTCATTAGTAACAAAGTTTTCAGTAGAAAAAGTAAGTTCTCTACTTGGTTGCTCTGGTGTCTTTATGACATATGCCAGCTTCAGAAATCCTGATCTGCAGAGAAGGGCTTCCATCTGGTTTGGAAATCAAAGCACCAATTACCTAGCGCTTTGGAGGATGATGCTCTTAGTAAAGGTGCCACCTGGGGCTGTATTTGTCGTGGCAAGTTTGGCCTCGATGCCGGAGCAAGTGCCAGCTATCCAAAGGGAACATAGCTGATCCGACCACCACTCCTCTCTGGACTTTTTGTTTTGCTTTGTTCTGGCTTTTTTCAGGACAGAAAAGAAGCGGTTAGACTGAAGCAGCTACAAGGACTTAACACGACGGAACTGTTCCCCATCCTGGAAAGCAAGGTCCCATGTGCTGTACCCACCTCTTTCTGTGGTGGCCTTTCAATTCCTTTTTTTAAATATGCACTGAAGCAAAACCCAAGCTTTCTAAATGGGCACCCTGGGTGGCTCAGAATATCTTCATTATTCTAACCAAGAAGACCTGGGGAAGGAAGGCTAAACTTTTCACTACCCTTGATCGATTGGAACAAATAAGAAAATAAAACTGATCACATACAGTCCCATGACCTTGGGGAAATCACATGTGGCTTCTTCTCATGAAAAAAATGGGTAAGTGCAGGTTTGGGCTCTGGAGCCAGAATATCTGGGTTCAAATCCTGGCTCTGTCACTTACCAAATATAATCTTGAACTAGTTACTTAACCTTTCTGGGTTTCACCAACTTGAGTTCTTGCATCTACCCTCAGAACACTCTTGAAAAGAATAAATCTGTAAATTTTACACACAAAATACTCACAAGGGACCTGACACATAGTTTTGTTTGTAATTAAGGTTACTCATTATTATCTGCCTCCCTAGATTCTTGGGAGAACTATGAAAAAAAATTCTACATAGAACACAGAGTTTCCATTCAATAAATAGTAGTTTCCCTCTTCTCCCCAAAAGAGAGTATATTAATATCTATTTGTTCTATATTTAAGCACAGGTTTCTAGATTTTCAATCAATCAACCAAGCGTGTGCCCAGCAGAGAGACAAGGACTGCTATTCTCCAAACCCTGACTCAAGGTGGTTTTTCTTCCTCCAGCCTTCATCAGAACACAGTCCGCATTCATTCAGCAAAGGAAGCCTGGACCAGCTCTGCAAAGGAACGCTGAGATGAGGGATCTGTTCCAAAGGTCACAATGCCAGAGCTCTGCAGAGTCGGGAGATGGCCCCCTTCCCTCAAGGGGCCAGCGGCTCACAGTCCATAAACCTCTCATGCTCAACACGACAGAGAAGTTAAGGTGGCAATAAGTTGATTTCTTTGTCCCATCTGTAACAAAACTCACCTCGGTCCTTTTCCTCTCTCACCCTGCAGGGTAGCAGCAAGGATGCTCAGCCAGGATTTGTGTCCTGCGCCAGGGAGTCCCAATTTCCCCAGAGACCATCCAAACAAGAAGGACTGGTACCACTGCCACCCCCTTCCACTTCTCAAAACAAGGACTCTTCATCCGGACCTAAAAACCAGCACTTCCCCAGCCTCCGGCCACAGGGAAAAATGATGGTGCGCTTCTATACGGCCTGGCTGCTGTGAAAAGGCCAGCATCCACCCCGCATGAACTTACTGTGATGATTCAGATAGGGTTGCAAAGTCCTGTATTATTATTTTGAGAAATCAAAAGGAAGTACCTCATTTGTTATCTCCAGGGAAGGGCCCTGACCACCACAGTCCATCACTTCAGCTCAGCCTCTTGATTTCTACAACAGCAGAACAAATTTTCTCCTCTCCCCCACCCTCCCCCCGACCCCAAACTGTCCATTTCTCTATGCTGACACAGGGCACATGCCAACAGTTTACACTTCTCTCCAATATCTTTAACTCTGCTCATTACCATCTGAGAAACTATCACAGAGAGGCTAACTGTCCAGCACCTTCTTCAGAGTCAGGAGGGTTCTCTTCAGAAATCCNTATGCTGACACAGGGCACATGCCAACAGTTTACACTTCTCTCCAATATCTTTAACTCTGCTCATTACCATCTGAGAAACTATCACAGAGAGGCTAACTGTCCAGCACCTTCTTCAGAGTCAGGAGGGTTCTCTTCAGAAATCCTACATACAGACATGAATAGTTTCTTATCATACCTCTCAACTGGCACCCACAGTTGAGCGAGAAGATCAATTGTTGGCACAGGTGAGTGGAATATGATGGTCACTGGGGCGGGGCAGGGGGGTGGAGTGAGGAGAGTTACCAGGTGACTTCACTGACTGTCACTGTGAGTTTCATGAGGCCACAGATAGAAAGGACATCAGGCAGGATTCAACCAGATGCAATAAATTTCCCTCAATTTACACTTCGGGACTCCTGCCAAGACTAGACCAATTCCAAGGTCGAGAGGAGGTGGGTGGAGGGAAAAGACCACATTCTGCTACAGAAAAATTTTAAAGCCTTGAAGGTGAGAAGAGAGCACCATGCCCCTGCCCCCATCCAGGAACAAAGGAAAATACATGAGCTGTGACGTATTGACAAGAACACCTGTCTGGCTCAGGTAAAAACTGGAAACACTCCTAGAGTCACCATCCCCTGCCCAGCCGCCCCCCCCCCACTTTGTCCCTGAGGGGCTCCCTCAGAGGCTGGGGGCTCTGGTCAACTGATCTATAAGGCAATGATCCTTCTCCAACCCCAAAACTTTCTCAGGAGAACTTACATCGCCCTGGACCATTTTCACTGCCATTGGATCTGAGGAGTGAATTTATTTTTTGAATGAGTAATGAAGCCATACAGTACCTGAAAACCCCAAAAGGCGTGAAAGGATACAGATGATGAAAGTACGCCCTCCCTCCTCCCCTCCACCCACCCTCGGCTATTCAAAAGTATTCAGAGAACATACACCGCGTGCTGGAACACTGTGCTTCCGGGCCCCGGACTGCTGTATATAATTTTATATAATTACTGGTACCAGTTTTCTGTGCATCTTCCTCCAAAATGTCTGTGCTTACATTGGTGGGTGGGTCCACGTGCTAGTATGTGTAAGTTGTTGTGTGTGTGTGTGTGTGTGTGTGTGTGTGTGTTTAANAATTTTATATAATTACTGGTACCAGTTTTCTGTGCATCTTCCTCCAAAATGTCTGTGCTTACATTGGTGGGTGGGTCCACGTGCTAGTATGTGTAAGTTGTTGTGTGTGTGTGTGTGTGTGTGTGTGTGTGTGTTTAATATTCTGGTGAAGTTACTGTGTTTAGTCGCTAAGTCACCTCTTTTGCAACCCCAGGGACTGTAGCCTGCCAGGCTCCTCTGTCCATGGGATTTTCCAGGCAAGAATATTGGAGAGGGTTGTCATTTCCTCCTATTCTGGTAAAGGAGACCTAATATAAAATTTACCATTTTAATCACTTTTAAGAACACAGTCCATGGCATCTAAGCACATCCACATTGTTGTGCAATCTTCACCATGATCCATCTGCAGAATTTTCTCACCTTCCCAAGCTGAAACTTGGGAAGTCTCTTAGACACTAATTCCCAATTTCCTCCTCCTCCCCCTCACCAGCCCCTGGCAACCAACACTCTATGTACTGTCTATACAAATCTGACTACTCCAAGTACTTCACATCAGGGGAATTAAACAGTATCTATCCTTTTGTAACCGATATTTCATTTATCGTAATGCCTTCAAGATTCATCCATGCTTAGCACGTGCCAGAATTTCCTTCCTCTTAAAGGGTAGGAAATGGCAACCCATTCCAGTATTCTTGCCTGGAGAATCCCAGGGACAGAGGAGCCTAGTGGGCTGCCATCTATGGGGACGCACAGAGTCAGTCACGACTGAAGCGACTTAGCAGCAGCAGCACTATTCCATCCACAGATACACCACATTTTGCTTATCCATTCGTCAATGGACAGTTGGGTTGTTTGCAAGATTTGGCTGTTATATATAATGCTGCTATTAATGCTGGTGTACAAATATCTGTTTGAGTCTCTGTTTTCAGTTCTTTTGAGTATACACCCAGAAGTGAATTCCACTGATAATTCTACATCAAAAAGTTTCAGGCTCCGCCATACTATTTTTCTTCACAACCACATGCGGATTGCTGCTTTAAAATTGGGATATGATTACAATGTTGCATTCGTTTCTGCTGTACAGCCAAGTGAGCCAGCTACATGCACACACCTATCCCCATCTCTTAGGCCGCTCTCCCATGCCCCACCCCCCGTCTAGGTCATCAGATCGCACCAAGCTGAGCTCCTATGCTGCACAGCAGGTTCGCACCGGCTGTCTGCTTTACACTTGGCAGTGTGTGTGCATCAAGGCTGCTCTCTCAATTTGTCCCATCCCCCTTTCCCCCACCCTGTGTCCACATTCTCTGTGTCTGCACCTCTATTCTTGACCTGCAAATAGGTTCATCTGTATGATTTTTCTAGATTCCACATATATACATTAGCACACAATATTTGTTTTTCTCTTTCTGACTTACTTCACTCTGTATGACAGNCTGTGTCTGCACCTCTATTCTTGACCTGCAAATAGGTTCATCTGTATGATTTTTCTAGATTCCACATATATACATTAGCACACAATATTTGTTTTTCTCTTTCTGACTTACTTCACTCTGTATGACAGACTCTAGGTCCATCCATATCTCTACAGCTGACCCTTTTCATTTCCCTTTTATGGCTGCCTGTGTATTATTTCTAAGACAAATGCTAGCATATTCTCCATAATGTTCTATACTACATTTTAAAATGCATTCCTCACTTTTCCCAGCTAAGGAGAAAATGAAATTACTTATTAGTCACAACTTGATCCTTCACATCTCGAGTAACAGGCATGAGAATTGTTAGAAATGAAAATGCAAGGGTGTTATTAGCCAGTAATTACTTGTGGCCTAACGACAGGTTGTCTAATGGTCTTTACTCCTAAGATATGTCATTCCCTCCAGATTAGCTGTCCTGAAAGAAATTTCACTGCCCTTTCCTCAGCTGTTTCTCCAGTTTTCCCAGGAAAAGGAGCAAAGAGCAAGGTTGTCTCTAAAATGTTGAGCACATGCATTGCGAGTAAACCTCCCACCCTCAACAGAGGGAGTGGAAAGGAAGAGGCAATGGCCAAAATCCTATTTCAAGAACATCCACTGGACACTGTGGACATTCTCAGAACGTGAATGAGGAACTCCCTAGGGCTCCAGTGGTCGAGAATTCACCTTCCAGTGCAGGCAGCATGGGTTCATCCCTGGCTGGGGAACCAGTCATGCCCCCACGTGCTGCGGGACTAGAGAGAAGGCCACATGCTACAACAAAGACCCAGTACAGCCACACAAAAAAAGAGAAATGTTAAAGAGAATCGCTTCATAAACATCAGGCAAGGAGGTTTAAGAAATCAAAAAGGGAACATTACCATTATTTTTGCTACAGTGAAAAGAAGTGACTGCATAGAGTTCACATGCAAGCTGGAAAAAAAAGTGACACTTTGAATGGAAAGGGTCTTGTGGACACTGAGAAGAAACCCCCAAAAGGGATGTTAAGGCAAACTGTCATTTAAGATGTTAACTTTTCAACCTTGTGATAAGTCACTCTGTAGGCTGACACCACTCCATGGAGGTCACCTTCAAGGGCTCTGGCATCTATAGGGCAAAGCCAAGACTGCCAATTAATCATCAAAAGAGGACAGCATGACCAGGGCAGATGAAAACTTGTTTAACTCTGTGTCTGTTTAAAACAAAATCAAACCAAACAGGGCTGCTGAGTGTAATCTCAGAGACTTTTCTTACTTTGAAAACATTCTGGGGAACAAAAATCTCATTTTGATCCTTGGTCTTACAAGCTGGTGTGTTGGATACTTCGGGGATACCAGGTCATCTTCTAAAAATCGTTCAGAAGCTCTGCCACTGGCTCTTTGCTTTTGCTCTCAAAACTCGGCAGATGAAACAGTATTTTCCTGACCTGACTTCAACCTTAACTCAGGAAGCAAAATCTTAGAAGCAAAGTTCAATTGCCATTCCGCTGCTTCAACCCAACACGCTCAAGATTAGATAACACCATGTTTCCAGGATAAAAATATGTGCCATTTTAGGGCATCAAAATTCTTCCTGGCTCATAGAGGCCATCTGCAGTCCTGCCTCCCATCCTCATTAGCTTTGTAATCAGAGAGGACAGAGCCTTGGCATTCCCAGACCAAACAGTGTCATTTTACCCCTCTGCAATTTCCCCAACCTGACATGCTTATGTGAGGTCAATTGTTTCCAATTTTTCTGAGGCATGAATCTGAGTCAAGAACATCCAGGTGACAGTGGAAAAGACCAGGATCCTGGCCTTGGGTCATCAGAGACCCGCCCCTATGGCCCAGTGGCATGGGGTTTCTCATCTCTTATACACTCTTCCCTTTCATTCTTTCTTTGCAAAAGTACAGCTCTCCCCAAAAAGCTGTCTACCAGACCTACTGATAGAGGCAAAGTTGAAATTTAAAAGTCTAGGAACTGATGGTTCTTAAATATGGTTGTTGTTATTCAGTCACTCGGTCGTGTCCTACTCTTTGCAACCCCATGGACTACAGTCCACCAGGCTCCCCTGTCCTTCTCTATCTCCCAGAGCTTGCTCAAACTGATGTCCATTTAGCCAGTGATGCCATCCAATCATCTCATCCTCTGTCATTCCCTTCTCTTCATGCCCTCAATCTTTCCCAGCATCAGGCTCTTAAAGATGGTGACTTCCCCTAAATCTGACATGCTACCTGTATTCCTCTCATGGATTTTAAACTGCAGTAACAATTTTAACACAGAGGTGGCTTTAATAGCAAGCTTTACTTATTAATATTTAACCTCTATTCTATATTAAGATAACTATTAACAGTCTGAAAGATAACTGAAATTTTTCAGGTTATACTTTATTAGGTATTATGCTATGATGGCTGGCAATCTGAGGGTGTATGAGAATGTCCTGAGATGTGCCCCTCCCAAACAACACAGGTCCTGCTGGCCCCGGCCCCTCAGTCTCTTCCACCATTGAGTTCATCCACCTTCCTTGTGAGCATCTTATAGTTCTTCTGGGCAGCTTTCCTACTTTTAGGAGATGATCCCCAGTTAAAACAGATCATCTGAGACTTCCCTGGAGATCCAGTGGTTAGGATTCCATGCTCCCAATGCAGAGGGCACCAGTNTCATCCACCTTCCTTGTGAGCATCTTATAGTTCTTCTGGGCAGCTTTCCTACTTTTAGGAGATGATCCCCAGTTAAAACAGATCATCTGAGACTTCCCTGGAGATCCAGTGGTTAGGATTCCATGCTCCCAATGCAGAGGGCACCAGTACAATCCCTGGTCAGGGAATTAAGATCTCACATGCCAAATGGCACAGCCAAAATAAAGAAAGAAAATAAAGAGAAGTTATCCCAAATAACTGGATGAAGCACAAGCTGGAATCAAGATTGTCGGGAGACATATCAATAACCTCGGATATGCAAATGACATCACCCTTATGGCAGAAAGTGAAGAACTAAAAAGCCTTCTGATGAACGTGAAAGAGGAGAGTGAAAAAGTTGGTTTAAAATTCAACATTCAGAAAACTAAGATCATGGCATACAGACGTATCACTTCATGGCAAATAGATAGTGAAAAATGGAAACAGTGACAGACTTTATTTTGGGGAGCTCCAAAATCACTGCAGATGGTGACTACATCCATGAAATTAAAAGATGCTTGCTCCTTGAAAGAAAAGCTAGACAGCATATTAAAAAGCAGAGACATTACTTTACCAACAAAGGTCCGTCTAGTCAAGGCTATGGTT
>SJYV01014534.1:7833-19761 GCA_006410875.1 Neotragus pygmaeus
AGCGTGGGCCGGGCGTGTAGAGAAGGTGTAGACACAATCTGCTCCCGCCAAAGCCAGCCCGCTCCCTGGGGAAGAGAGCCCCTCCCAGCCAGCCCACACGGCACCCCGGCGGCCAGGCCTGGGCAGCCTCCAAGCCCGGCAGACACCTCCCCCCACCTCCAGCAGCCCCTTCCTCTTGGTTTCCCTCCCTTCTTCCGGCTAATGGTCCCCAGGGGTGCCTTCACCTCCTGGGCAGGCTCTGAGAACAGGGCTGCAAAGGGGTGTCACTCTATGGATGTGTGTCTGGGCAGTGAGCCAGCCCTGGTGCAGCGAGCCGACCTTGCTCTGACAGCTCCTCAGCCCAGTAGAAGGAGACAGGCAGAGAGCGACAGACAGGATGAAGTCACAGGAATATGGCAAAGAGATTAGAGAATGAACGCAAAGGTAGGATCAGGGAGCACACGCCAGGTCCTGGGAACAGTGCCCTCTGGCCCTCAGACTGTGAGTCCTGCCACCAGGACGGTGATGCCTCCTGGAGAAAGATAGGCTGACGGGAGCTGAGACAGGTGGTCACGAACTTGCGGCCCATGTCAGGCGGGCAGCGGGGCTCTGACTCAGCTCCAGCACAGAGCTCCTTCCCCTGGTGCGACCCTTCCCTTGCCTCCGCCCTGCCCTACTTTTGAGGCTCCCACGGAACTGCCAGGCTCCCTGCAGCAGGCTGAACCTCCTCCCTGTCCCTTGAGAGTGGGTTTCCCGAGTCTGCTGCATCTCAGCCTTCCCTGCTGTCTACAGAAGCTCCTCTTTCTCGAAAGTCAGGGAGCGGGGCCGGCCAGGCAGAGGCCTCGCTCCTGGCCTCCTGGCGGGAGGGTGAGCAGTAGGAGCTGGAGGGGGAGGAGAGATGCACATGGGAGGAGGGGGGCTTGGGAAGACGAATGGCCGCAAGGCAGTTGGCAGCGGCTGCCTGCCTAGGCTGCGCCTGGATCTCAGGGAGCAGAAGCGGAAATCTGCTTTTATCTCCACTCGGGATCCAGCAGGATCGTAGAGAGAGAGAAATGGCAGAGCAGCTGGGGGCAAAGGAGGCCACCGCCGCCGCTGCTGAGCAGTCGGCAGACTGACAAAAACAAGTGTCACGCTTCTCCCTTCCCACACGCTACTGCCCGGTTGGAACACAGGCTCGCATGCACAAGCGCGTGCACACACACGCACGCACGCACGCACGCACGCACGCACGCCATGAGGACAAGCTGTGGGCTGCTTCCATCCAGCTGCAGGCAGACACCTCAAAGACCCAGCTGGCCCTTCCTAGTGATCGTTTCAGCAGAGCCGCCGGCAGGGTGAGCTCTGGGGAGGGCAGAGGCAAATGTCACAGAACGTGAGTGCCACTGCCACCAAGTGACACCACACAGTCCTGGACGAGCTGAGCTGCCAGCGATGGGTGGCCAGGCCAGCGAAACCGCTTCTTCCCCTGAGCAGCTGCAGATTCCAGGTGGTTTCAGGAGGCTTGCACCCCTCCCCCTTATGAGCCTGGGGTCTCCCATTTTCTGGCTGAGTGATGCTGGGTAAGTCAGCGAACCTCTCTGCGAGTTTCCTCGTTTCTGAACCGTGGGTGACCGCGTGACCAGCGTGCATGGGTTATTGTGAGGGTTCAGCAGAGGACGACAGGCAGCCCCTCCTTGGCGAATGTGAGCCACGGCTGTCCCTCACTTCTGGAGTCTCCTCACTGCTTACTGTTCCCTCCCGTTGCCCCAAGTGGCAAGAGTTGCCCCAGAGTTAACAGGGCTGGGGCACCCCACTGAGTCCCTCTCTCTGGGTGGCCTCCGAGGAAGGGAGCCAGTCCCAGAGCTCACGCTCCTCTGCCCCTCCCGCCTGCCTGACCAGGCCCGCTTCTCCAGGAGCCCCATGCCAGGGCCTGGGGTGGTGCAGACCAGCGGTCCGGGCTGAAAGGGGAGTCTACCTTCTCGACAACTGCTTTTCTCCTGCAGCTGCTGCTTCCAGCACATCGTCCTTCCAGGGTGGGGAGCACACCGGGACTTGAGCTGAAAGAGAAAAACCAGCTGATGGGCTGGCTCTCCATCCCAGAGCGGGGGCTTGTATTACAGAGTGGACATCCCAGAGTGCCACCTCTCCCTGAGAAGTCCTCTAGACAGCCCTCAGGCCACCAGCAGGACCACCACCTCATCCCCAGGCCTAGAAAATGCTGTTGAGATGACCCCCTCATTCTCTTAAAACTAACCCTTATGTTGTGACCTGGAACACAACAGGTAGGAACACAACTGGAAGGAGTCCACCCTCCTACCCTCAGCCTCCATCGTGACCACAGCCTGATCTGCTCCCCTGCGGCCAGGCCTTGTGGACTCTGTGTCCTTCCCACGTTGTCCCCAGCTCTACCCTCCGACCTCGAGGCTGCAGACCCTGCCCTACCTGCTGTGGCCAGCGGATCCCAGGCCCTTGGGCTGAGTTCCACCTCAAGAGACCAGGGCTTACTTCAGAGGCTCTTGCTCCCTAAACAGGAAAGAATATGGAGTCAGAGGACTGGAGGGGATGACCCGCCTCTGTTTCCAGTCTTCTTTCTCCCAGCCCTGCACTTAGAGATTCACCCTACAATAGAGGAGCAGGAGCCCCCTGCCCCCAGAAGCCAGTTAGAATTAACAACAGTGGAAGTGGAGAGCAGAAATTTCCCATCTACCACCGTCGCCCCCACTCGCCACCCCCAGGCCAGCCTTCTGTGGAGCCGCCTCAGTCTTTGAATTCCCCTAGGTCTGGAAGAGGGGTAGATGGGAGGCCAGTTTCTCCAGTTGGCTGAGTCCCAAGGAGTTAACGGTCCTGGCAAGGCCACAGCAGACCAGGCCGGGCCAGATGGTCCCAGATTTGGCCTTTTCTCTCCTGACAGGAGCTCCAGGGGCATTTCATGTGGAGGAGATGGACTCTGAAGTCAGAGACCTGCCAGTCCCACGTCAGCCACAAACTGGGCGGACGACCTCGAGCAAGTCATTTCCATCTCCCTCTCCCTCCGTTTCCTGCAACGTTGACGAAAGCCAGAAATACTTGAAGGGCCGGACCTCTGGGGCCAAGGACTCTTTTGAGTGAGTTAATATATGAGAGCCCCCCGGGGAAGAATAAAGCACTGATCTCATAACAGCAAGAGAGAACCTGGTGTTAATTGAGCAGTTACTCTGTGCCCAGTGCATTATAATGGTTATCTCACTCAAACCTCACAGAAACCTTGCTATTAATCTGTTATTAATCTCAGTTTACATATAAATAAAAGATTACATAATTCACCCACAGGCTCTCAGTAAGAGGGGAGGTGGGATTTAAACTCAGGCTGCCCCACTCCAGGCTTCCCTGGTGGCTCAGTGGTAAAGAATCCACCTGCCAATGAAGGAGACATGGGTTTGATCCCTGGGTCGGGAAGATCCCCTGGAAGAGGAAATGGCAACCCACTCTGGTTGCCCAAGAAACCCCATGGGCAGAAGAACCTGGTGAGCTACAGTCCATGGGGCTGCCCAGTGTCGGACACGACAGCCACTGAGCACGCATGCCTGCCCCACGCTAGACCCAAACCCCACAGTGAGGACCAGGGCACTTTCCTGGAGGACCAGTGGTTAAGACACCGCTTTCCAGTACAGGGGATGCAGGCTGGATCCCCAGTCAGGGAATTAAGAGGAAGGGCATCACAGAAATGACTCTCCTTCCTGCATAGGCCCTGGGCTTCCTGGGGACCCAGGGGAGGTCGGAGAGACGGAGTTGGAGGTGGGCAGGGAGCCGGGGAACATGGTTCCGACATTCCAGACCTAGGGGAATCCAAAGACTGAGAAGTAAGACCCATGTTCTCTTGCCCATCTCGACCTATCCAGGGGTCACACCGCAGGCACATTCCCCACACCCTTGACGAGGCATGGGGCGCCCAGACAAGCGTGCGAGCGTATGGTGTCTGTCTCAGCCATCTGAGTCTGGGGAGACAGCCTCCTCCCAGGGTCCCCGGAAGCCCAAGGCCATCACACTCTTGTCTTTCACGGGAGTAAGAGGAGCTGTGCCAGGGGCTGGGAAGAAGCTGTTACAGGAGAGAGCATCCCTCTTCAGCTAGGCCCCACACCAGGTGGGCCCACAGGCACAGACCAACATCTCCCACAGTGTGTCCCTGACAGATATTGGTCGATTTTTCAGTGTACTGTTGGGCATAGAGCCCCTCTCATCGAAGGACGCTAGTCACCCGGGGAAGGAAAAGTCCAGACGTTGCGCCCCTGCCCAAACCTCACCCCTTCTAAAGGCCACATGGCTTCAGAAGAGGGAAGAGTTAACTTTCTGGCCACTGGAGACAGTGTCCTGCCCGCAGGGGCTGCCTAGCCAATGGCACTCGGCGCTGGTGACGTCATGCGCCTCCCGCGCCTTCTATTGGGGACCGGACAGCGAATCCTGCTCGAGATTCAGACAGAGGAGCTGCCGAGGCTGGGCGGGGGCCGCGGGAGAAGGAGGGGGTAGGGAAGGCAGGCCGAGCATCACAGAGCTGCTGCTGCCTCCTCCCTCTCTCCTCTCCCACTGCGCCTCCCAACGGAGGGGCCTTGGGGACCACCCCACACTCGGACACGGAAGACAGAACAGTTTGGGTCCACAAGGGAAGGCTGGGACTCCCATACCCAGCTGGAGAAAACAGACATTCAGCCTACCCAGTAGGCACACAGAGAACAGGGGAGCTGGGGTGAGGGGCAGCCTGGAGCGCATACACACACACACACACACACACACACACACACGTGTACACACACACACACACGTGTACACACACACACACACACACACGTACACCCCAGGGCCTGGGCAGGGACTAGGGACAGTGGCAGCCTCCTTCTTGACGCCCTCTTTGCCCCACCCCAGGCTCTTCTGCCTTACCTGCCTGACGACTGGAGGTCTGTTTCTAACCTGCTGCCCGAAACTGCCCCATCGACTCCACCGGGCTCTCTGCAGGAGGGAAAAGAGGTCGGCAGAGATGTGGGCAACACCCGGATCCCCAGAGCTCAGATCCCGGACCCAAGACCCCTCTCCTGCTTCTCTGCAAGACCTAAGCCATATTGGGTTCTGGGGACTGGAGGCCGCAGCCAGCATCTTTGAAGAACTCCGAGTGCCCCCTACTCCAATGGGAAGCCTCTCAGGGCTCCCCGGCAAGTCCCTCCCAGACTCCCTGTGAGTCCAGGCAGCCCCTGCCTGCCTTCAGCCCAATCATTTTCCCCACCCCAGCCCATGGCCCAGTGTTTCTCTCACGGCTGGACTCGGTTGGCAAATCGGCGGCGCCAGAGCATGGCCAAGGTGCTGAGCAGGAAGAGGGTGGTGCACATGTCTCAGCTGCCCCATCCCCTCCAGACCGAGTCTGCAGGAGAAGGCCAAGATGGCCCCCGCCAGCTCTCCCGAGCCCCTGCCCTCCGTCCTGAAGTTCCTGCTGGCGATGGATTAGGAGGCTCAAGCTGATTAGTGGGGTCAGCAGACCCGACCTTGTGAAGCCTGATTAACCTCACTGGGCCCAGGTTGTCCCCCCAGTGGCAGGGTGAATCGCTCTCTGTCTGTTGTGGATGTAGATATGACTAAGCGCTGGGCCTGGCCCTCTAGGGGCTTAGAGTCTAAAACAAACTCCCTGGCAAGTTAAACAAATGGCCACCACCCACCGCGGAGAGACTCAGGCGATTAAAGACGCCTACAGAACTCTCAGGGAATTACAAGCATCAGGAGACACTTCAGAGAGAAGTTGGGCTCTCTCATCTTGGCTGAATTTGCAGGGGCTCAGGGAAGAGTGGGCCCCCAGACAGAAGACTCTGCCAGGGCTGCAGGCGTGAAAACTCAAGGCATGTTCCAGCAGCTGGAATTCGAGTATTGGTGGAGCCGTGATGTCACAGGGGAGGTGTCAGGAGGGGAGGAAGAATATAGATGATGAAGCCAGAAAGACAAGGGAGGCCAGGGAGTGAAGGGCTGGCTAAATGATTCACTTCTAACCTCTGGACAGTGCTCACCCAATACTTCCGATTACATACCCTCTTCAGTAAAAACCAGAATTTAAGTGTGCCCCCCCGAAAGAAACATATGGGTGCACTCATAAAGGAATTATATGCATCCACTCATAAATTATACACTGTATTACTGTGCAAATGCAGTCCTGCCACCAGAGACATGCATAAAGCTTGTAAAGGTTGAAATAAAAGTAAATTTCTCCTACTTTTTATCCACATCCCAGGGGAACCACTTGGGCCGCCATTTGGAAGGCCACTGCACTGGCCGTGGGAAGCTCTCAGAGGAGTTTCTGAGGTGGCCCAGCACAGCGTGCTCTGCCTTGGTCCAGGCAGCGTGCGGAGTACAGGTCAAAAGCAAGGACACAGGTCCAGAGCGGCCTAAGCGCCAAGCCCACCCATTCTCCTCTGTCCCTCTCCAAGACCCCAGAGGAAGGCACTGGCACTGCCCTCTCTCAGCTGAGGCCTGATGGCAAGAGCTCTCCTGCCCAGAGCTCCAGCAAGCCACCTGGGCCCTGGGCTCCATCGAGGCCCAGACCTGGGGCTGAGCCAGGGCACTCTACTTGGAAACATGATTTTTTAGAGAAGCACATCAACCAAAGCTGAAGAGCCAAGCTGCGCCTCTTGCAAAACTTGAGCAGTGGACACAGAGTTGGAAGGGCAGGGTCACCAGGAAGCCTTAGGGAGAAGTGGACACACCCGACAAGTGCCCTCGCAGCTTTCAGATGCTTGCAGCCTCTGGCTTCAACTGGGAGTCAGAGGCGGGACCCCCACCGTACAGGTGGCTCTCAGTGGTACCATCCCCACCTCTGGCCCAATCGCGCCTCCCTGAGAAGCCCACCAGTGAAGGAGGAAACAGACAGAACAGGCTCCATCTTGAAAGCAGGGCTCCATCTTGGGCTGGACTGAGGACTTTGAGCTATATGCCCAGTATCTGTGGAAATGACATACCAACTGGAAAACCAGGCCCCCTGGATGGAACCCCAGGGCTCATAGCTAGACTCTCTGTTGGCTAAAAGTATACCCTAATTATCTGTGTAACCGAATAGAATCATAAATTCTATCATGCTTATTGGGGTATGACCACAGGCCTATTAATAATTGTCCAGTGTTAACTACCTAGGCTTAAGGGATATGAATCACGGGTTAACCTTGATTGTATCTTTCTTTTCCTTTGTTCAGACTAGTTTCAGGGAATTTGGGGAGGTGGGTTTGGGCACATACACTTGGGATATATAAAGTTTTCAGAAAAACTGGTCGGAGTCCTTGGGTAAGAGGAGACTCTGCTTTGGGCCCGCCGGTGTAATAACCTGCACTCCACTATCTGCATTGTCCTTCTGAGTGAGTTTGTTTCCCAGAACGTGTGGCTACAGCATTTGGTGCATGGGCCGGGAAACTCCTCGCTTTGAGGAGACAAGTCCCATTTGGGACTACTCCAAAGCCTCGAGGCTCAAATCTTCTAGACGGGGGAAGGTGCCTCACCCTTCTGGAAGAATTCTGCTTCTCAATGCCTGGACCTTTCACGTTAGCAGGTAGTGGACGGCAGCAAGGGAACTGAGCACTCAGGTGAGGAGGAACCCACCTGGTAGGGTGGAAGAGGGGGACTGATCACCCCCCTGGGAGGGATTAGAAGGGGCACAGACCCACAGGGGCCTGGATTAGGCAGGTGGCAATGATTGCTTGGTACACAGGTTGACTAGTGTGTTAGGGTTTAGGAAGGAAATTTGTGAAGGTGACTTAGGAGGTGGTGTCCACACCATCTCGGGGAAAATTATTACCAAGCAATTGCCAGGGGATTTTTAGGAGAAGAAACTTGGTTTTGCGTGCTCGTATTCTGCTCTTGCCAAGGAGGTGTCCCATCTGCTATGAAATTCTTGACCCCCTCGGAACTGTCAGGCTAGAAGGAGGGGGATACATAAGTGAGTATGAACTGGCTTTTCTGGAGACAGCCTGGGATGTGGGATATTTAACCCATCTGTATATTCATCCAAACCTGATCAAGCCCACCAAGGAAGAATGGACTTTAAAAGTTAAGGGAGAAACAGTCTTGGACCCCGTGGTTTCTGGTTCGGCTCTGCTGACCGGCAGGTAAAGGCAGGCAGATCCCCCTTCTCCCTCTGGGATCTGGCAGGTAAGGCTTTTCTCACCCCAATTAGGAAGGAGGCAGAAGGGCAATTTACGTGTCATTGAGTGGAATAGCAGAAGTACAGAGGGTGCTGAGAACTTCATAGACAGAACGAAAAGGAAAAATAGGAGAAGGTCCGAGAAGGTAAGCAAGATGGGAGGAAATGAATCTAGGCAACTGTATTGGAGTGCATGATTAAAAATTTAAATCAGGGATGTGGAGGAGACCATGGGGTGAAGCTCAAGCCTAACCGCCTCCACATACTCTGTGAGGTCGAATGGCCTCCTGTGGGAGTAGGATGGCCACCAGAGAACACCATGAACTGAAAAATAGTGGAAGCAGTCTATACAGTAGTCACAGGAGAGCCGGGACACCTGGATCAATATCCATGTATTGACTCATGGCTAGGGTGAGCTCAAGACCCTCCTACTTGGACAAGGTTCTGTATCCAGAAGGGAAAGGGAAAAATATCAATGGCACAAAAATTGATGATAAAAAAGTAAATTCTACAGGATTTGGATGGGATGACCTGACCCCTCCCCCATACTGGATAATGGCGCCAGTGCTCCACCAGGACCAGAGGCCGCCTTAACGCCAGATCCAGGGCCAGATGAAGTTCCTGCAGCAGCCACTCCTCTTCCGCCAGCTCTCCCGGAGGTCGTAGAGCCGCCGTTTTGGCAGGCTCCAATCCCAGCAATGGAGACTCTGATCAATGCCCCCAGAATTCCACCTCAGCTAGACCTTCTAGATTGTATCCACCTCTCCCGGTGAGTACTGATGGGAAGGGGGAAGAAAACACAGCAATTAGACAGAGGCTGCGCTCCGCCAAGGAACAGGGGAAAAGAAGCCCACTACAGATGCCCCTCGGAGGGTACAACAGCCTCCAGTTCAGGACACATGGGGCACTACCATCAGCCCCCCATAGCCTAGTATTACCAGCCATTTTCCTCTGCGGATGTATTAAACTGGCAGAGACACCCTCCACCGTAACTCAGGGGAGCCACAAGCCATGATTAGGCTAATGGAGAGTATTTTTCGAAACCACCGCCCTGCATAGGATGACATAATCCAACTACTAGTCTCCCTTTTCAGCACTGAGGAAAGACACAGGATCCTGAGGCCAGAAAATGGTTAAGAGAAATAGCACCTGAGGGTACTGCAAACCCGCAGTGGTGGGCAGAACCAGCCACCCCGGTGAGAGGCCGGGTGGGGACTGTAACACAAGGGGCCATCTGGAGAGGTATCAGGCGGCTATTTTACGAGGTCTCAAGAGGGGGGCCCAAAAAGCTATGAGTATCGCAAAACCCTCCAAAGTGATTCAAAGGGAAAGCAAATCACCCTCTGAGTTCTGCGAAAGACTGTGAAAGGCCTATAGATTTTACACACGCCAATAGACCCAGCCAGAGGCTGCTGGGTCTCAGATGGTGATAAATGCAGCCTCTGTGTCTCTAGCCTACCCTGAAAATGTCAGATGGGGGGACACCAAGTGACTCACGAATTTTTATACATCCCTGAATGCCCAGGACCTTTGTTAGGCAGAAACTTGCTGTTTAAATTGGGGGCACAAGTGACCTTCCCCCCACGAAAGACCCACTGTTCAAGTGGGCTTAACCACCTATTTACTCTTCCTCTCAGTAACCCCTCAAGATGAATGGAGGTTGCACAGTCTCCCGGTAAGAAAACCAGACCAGCTAAACAGTCAAGAGAGAGAGTTAACTCAACAATTCCCTGAGGTCTGGGTGGAAGACAACCGACCTCCCCCCCACACCCCATCAGGCTTGCAAAACAAGTCCCACTGGTAATAGAACTCAAACCCAGTACAATTCCGTCAGCACCCGCCTTGGGCCTGTCAGACCTTGCTAAGCCATTTACTCTTTATGTGACTGAAAAGGACAAGGTGGCTATGGGAGTGTTGTCCCAAATTATGGGGACATAGGACGACCAGTGACTCATCTCTAATCAGCTGGACAACGTTGACACTGGGTGGCTGGGATGCTTACAGGCAGTTGCCGCAGTTGCCTTACTGGTCCAGGAGGCAACCAAGCTGACTTTGGGCCAAGATTTGTTCATAAAAGTCCTGCATGAGGTCAACACTCTCCTGCGAGGGGACCCCCGTAAATGGCTGTCAACATCCCGGATTACTCAATACCAGGGACTGTTATGTGAGAAACCCCATGTTACTACTGAGCCTTGTCAGGCCCTGAATCTGGCCACTCTCTTTCTTGTAGGAGAAGGTGGGCCCTCACATGATTGCAAGGAAATATGCCAGCAGGCCTGACTTGAGAGACCAGCCAATCCCAGACCCAGGTTTGGTCCTGTACACCAATGGCACCAGCCTGGTGAAACAAGGACAATGACTGCTGGGATATGCAGTAGTCATGGAAGAAACCATTGTTGAGGCTGGCTCTCTGCCATCACACTGGTCCGCTCAACAGGCCGAACTATATACTCTAACCCAGGCCCTCCAGCTGTCAAAAGGACAAAATCTCAGAAATGCACTGCCTGCTCACAGGTCAATGCTGCCTCTCGGCACAGACAGAAACCTCCAGGAATTCAGGTAAAAGGCACGCTGCCCTTTGAACACCTGGAAGTGGACTTCACTGAAATGAAACCTCGCCAACACTACCATTACCTGCTGGTCATGGTATGTACGTTCTCGGAATGGGTAGAAGCTTTTCCTTCCCGGACTGAAAGAGCATCAAAAGTAGCCCGGTGCCTGCTTAGGGAGATAGTTCCCAGATTTGGATTTCCTACCAGCACTGGATCGGACAATGGCCCGGCTTTTGTAGCTGATTTAGTATAACAAGTAAGCAAAACTTTAAACATCAAGCAGAAATTACATACAGCGTATA
Organism: Neotragus pygmaeus; assembly: GCA_006410875.1. Lineage (NCBI taxonomy): Eukaryota > Metazoa > Chordata > Mammalia > Artiodactyla > Bovidae > Neotragus > Neotragus pygmaeus. The sequence goes on from SJYV01014534.1 coordinate 18,783, forward strand.
GGCCCCAGAGTCCTGGCATGGTGGAAGGAACCAAACGGACACTTAAAGAGACACTCTCCAAGTGGATCTCAGAGCCTGACTGCTCCTGGGTGGACTTGTTTCCAACGGCTCTGCTCAGACTCAGGATGACCCCACAGTCCCATGGCTCTTCTCCATACAAAATTGTGTATGGGAGGCCCCCTCCCATAATAAAACAGATGTCAACAAATTTGCCTCAAGTAAGAGGAGATGAGATTTCACAGCAGATGGAACAACTGGGTAAGGTAATAAATCAGGTAACTAAGTTTGTACAAGAAAAGGTGCCATTCCCCCTTGGGGAACAGATTCACGAATTTGTGCCTGGGGATCAGGTGTGGTCAAGGACTGGAAACACGACTCCTTGGCCCCACATTGGAAGGGTCCATATACTGTTGTTCTAACCAGCCCGACTGCAGTTAAAATTGCAGGTGTCACTCCCTGGATCCACCACAGGAGGGTGAGGAGAGCATACCATGAGACGGAGCGGGCTACACAAAAGGACCCCACTGGGCCCCGTGAAACCACGATCATCTTAAAGAAGAAATAGAGATGAAGCTCTGCAATCAACTGCTCCTACAAGGACTTGCTGGTATCATCTTGAGACTAACCATAGTTTCAGTATAAAGACAGACCTGTGCTACAATTAAAGTTGAATGTTGTGTATATATTCCTGATTTATCTGGCTATATATCAGCCACCCTAGATAACATGAAAGGTCAGGTAAAAGTTATGTCTGATGATAATCTTCCTTTTTGGACTTCGGTGATTGGTGGAAAACTGTATTTACCATTGTTACAGTTGCCGCCTCCCCAGGACTTCTTGACATCCTGCCATCCCCACCACAGGGCCCCTTTTAGGACTTCGGTCCTATCTTGGGTAAAGGGTGATTGGTGGAAAACTGTATTTACCATTGTTATAGTTGCCCTGACAGGTCTGCTTTGTGGACCCTTCTTTTACAATA
>SJYV01014535.1:0-14557 GCA_006410875.1 Neotragus pygmaeus
CATGCCTTGAAATGGATTCGACCTCAGACCAGTGAATGACACCCAGTCCTACCTGACAGAAGACTGTGGAGTTTGAAAGTTTTCATCTACTGATGAAAGACATTGTGCAGAATTTGTCAAATCTTTGAAACTTGGAATATACTGCTTTCATAATATGAAGTTTATTGCCTATCTGAAGTGTCTAATTTTTCAAGTTTTTAAGTTTATTAAGTGACTTTTAAATCAAATATGTATTTAATTAAGAAACTAATAATGCAGTATTACCCAAACAAAATGTAAGAATGTGTTCAATTATCATGTTCCATATTTCGGAGAAGAGGCATTAAGGATTTATGCCATAAGTTTATTTACAAAAATATCTAGGATGCTGAGTTCAAGGGATTGATCCTTTTAAGAGACTGCACCTCTTAATATGCTCCTCTTCCTATCTGTCTCATGGATTACTTTTTAAGCAGTTGGTGTCTTACTATAAAGGTGCAGCAAATCCAGACCTAAAGAACAAAGTCATCATAGCTAGTAACCTCCACTTGTTTTCCACTGAAAATTGTATATTCTTCTCTGGACCCTCCTCGCAGTGGCTCCGACAAACCACAGAGGTTATGATCCTCTGGATGTTCTGTCCCAACATAGCACTGTTGGACGCTCTACAAAAGATCCAAAGACCGGAGGTGGAAGAAATGGCGGCTGCAAGCCAACCGACCTCTCCTTGCCTCACGACCTTGCTCCTTTATTAAGTGATTTTAACATTGGGTCTTTTTTTGTTGTTTTGACTGTGGAAAGACAATTTAAGGAAAAGCTGAATTCTATTAAAACACTTGAGGCGTGTTTATTAAAAAAAATCGATCCAATTGACATATACACCCTACTGTATATAAAATTGATAATAAGAACCTACCGCATAGTACAGCAAACTCTATTCAATGAGCTATAATAGCCTATATAAGAAAAGGATCTAAAACAGAGTGGCTATATCTATAGTATGTCTTCTACATGTGAACGAGTTCATTCTGAGACTGCATTCGTAAGTCCAACAAGTTAGTGTACGTACCCAACTAACAAAATCAGCTATACATACTGTACTGTAATAGGTTTATGTAACTTTTCACACAATACATTAAAAACAAACACAAAAAATAAAACATTTTTAATCTTACAGTGCAGTACTTTGAAAATACAACAGCTGGCATACAGGGGCTGGCATCAGTGAACAGGCAAGAAGAGTTACTCACTGGTAGAGGGAGAGGAGGTGGGAGATGGTAGAGCTGAAGGATTGTCAGCCACTGGAGTCAGAGGGCAAGGTGCAATTGCACTCCTGCCTGACGCTGATGGCACAGGTCCTGGTTCCTTGCTGGATTCAATTCTATCCACCCTCTGGAAAAAACAATCCAGTGATGTCTGGGTAGTAGCTCTTTTTCTCTCGCCATAGATGACACAGTAGCATGGAATAATTTCTGAACGGCTGCTGCGAAGTTTGTGTGCCATTCTACATTCAGGTTCCGTGCCTCAAAAACGGTACCTCCTCAAAGAAAGAAAATCCCTTTGCCATTTCCCGTGTCATCAATCTCTTGGGTTCTTCAGTTACTTTTCTCTGAACCCCAATCAATTACTAATGGGTCTTCATTAGCAAGCGTTGTGTTTCACAGCAAATTCAGTAAAGTTGCCCCGTTGCAGATCTAGATCCAATTTCTTGCTGAGGGACCACTAAGCTGCTGAAGACCTATTTGGACTCCTCACCCACCTTCTCAAACCCATGGAAATCATGAACACACAGCCAGCAAAGGTACTTCCAAACCATTCATGGTGATAGCTGTAACCTCACACCAAGCAGTCAGTGTTTTACATCTTGTAGATGTGACAGTCCTTCCAAAACTGTCCCAAAGTTGTTCCTGATTCACTGCCTGATGAAAAGTGTGACATATTTATTCAAAGTTGCTGTAACCCCCTGGCTCATAGACTGGATGAGCACTGTAATGTTCGGTAGCAGATGCAATACTTTGACATTGGGGTGAAAGTCGCCCACAAATGGGAGGTGGCCTGAAACACTGTTGAGTAGCAAAAGAATGAGTGGGACGTCCTTCTCCAAGCAACATTTCTCTACCTCTGGGATAAAATGGTGTTAAAGTCACCTGGAAAATGGCCTGTGTAATCCAGGCTTTGGCATTACTCTTCCACATAACAGGAAGAAGGTCCTTGGCTATGGTTTTAAGGGCTTTTGGGTTCTCTGAATAATAAACTAAGGCAGGCTTCAGCTTCATATGCCCGGAAGCACTGTCACCAGAGCTAGCCTATCCTTTCCTACTTTATTGCCAAGCAGCAACTTTCCCTCCTTACTGATATAACTTTGGTCTGCCACCCTCTTCCAGTACAGTCCTGTCTCATCCACATTAAAAATCTGCTTCAGTGTAACTTCCCAGTGTTTCAGGAAATTTCCAGGCAGCTACCATATCTGTAGTTGCTGCCTCACCACTTGCTTTTACATTGTGAAGGTCGGCTCCAGTCTTGATTCTGGAAACACAGTCCAATTCTGTTTCTTCTTCAAGTCTTCATAATGGCTTTTAGCTTTCTCTTGAATCAGCATTAAGCTAAGCAGGACTTGACGCTGATGCTGATCCTGTTTCTCCATCTCCTCCATTACTTTCCCACATCTCTTTGATATTATCAGCAGACCTCATGTTTCATGATCTCATCCTTGTTCTTTAGAATTGTGCCAGTGGTTGAACAGTTTATGTCATAAGAATGAGCAACGTCTACCATCTTTTCACCTCCCCCTGCTCTCCTGATTATTTTCCCTTTTCTTTTTCATCATTATCGTTTGGCGCTTCACAGAAGTACAAGCTACTTTTTATCGCTTTTATGCTTGCTTCTGCACATCCTGAGCTTGAAATAAAGATACTATACTACTTATACTATATAAAGTGCTGTACAGTACACGAAAGCACCACTTGTACAAGATGCACACACAAGGTAGGCCAGACACATGAACTAACCTTTGTAACTGGACATGTGAATGCCATGTTTACATTTTTGAAAGATTGCAACTTGAAGGTTCATATGTTGAGGACTTACTGTATAACTGATTCACTTTGCTGTACACCTGAAAACTACACTGTAAATCAACTATACTCCAATTTTGTTAAAAAAGAATTGATTAGACAGAAGGAAAGCAAGGAGGTAGGAGATAGAGGGCAAGTGCTAGAGAAATGTTTGCAAGTAGATCTCTAGTTGTCTCCTCCAATTTACTGCAGAACCTTCCCAACAATCTGAAACATGTATCTAGTGATGTTCAATTCTCATGCTTAAAATCCTTTCAATAGCTCTCCATTACTTTCTGCATAAAATTACAACTTGACCTGGCATATTCTTTTTAAAAAATGTTTGGAGCAGGTGATGGGCTCCCTTCATAATAATGTGGACCAACTGAGTTTTGATAAAAGGGATTCTTCAGCTGTAACTGGAAAGGTTGGGTGTTAAAGCAGATAGATTTATAGATTTGATGGTGAGAAGATGAGTTCCATCTTGATGGTTCCTCAAGTAAGATGGAGAGGGGAGAGAATATATCAAACGGTCATCTCAAAGGAGTAACATGTAGTCACACATGTTGGCTATTTCTCAACTCCTAAAGCTCCCTGGTTGTTTCACATTTCTGAGACTTTAATTTTCATGATTCCTTTCTGGAAAATTCCTACTTGTTTTTCCAGATTTTCCAGAAAGGAATATCAAAATTAAAATCTCTGAAATGTGAAACAACCAGGGAGCTTTAGGAGTTGAGAAATAGGTAACAAGTATGACTTCATGTTACTCCTCTGAGATTACTGTCTAGTATATTCACAGCTGGTACCTACCTCACTTCCATTATTATAATATATAATACACTGATGTTTGTATTTGCTTTCCCTAATAGACTAAGCTTCTTTGAAAACTTAGCCTGTACTACTAGTGTGGGGCCCATGCAGGATCAGGTTTAATGGTAAACATTAATCAATGTTTAACATAAACAGACTTTTTGTTGGTAGAATCCACAAGGAGAATTAGAGGAATATCAAAGTGTGAAGGGTTAACCAGTCTCTAGAATAAACCAGTTTGTGATACCTGTGTCCTTTTTAAAATGGCACTGCATTATGGACACACCACCACAAGGGCTTTCATTTAATCCTTTTATTCAAATGCCAAAACAAGTTTCAAGATACAAATCGTAGTTGTGTTTAATTTAAAAACATCAATTATGTTTTTTTAACTACTTTCAAAACCAAATGTAAGCTGTTATGACTAAAACATCTCCCAGTCCATTTCTGGAGGACTACCTTTAATACATTTAGTAGCTACTCCAATTTTCACTCTACAAAAAGGAAAATGATGAGCCTGTAAGAAAAAGATAATGAACAGTTATGATATGAAACCCTTCCTGAGAAGAATGTTAACCATTACTAGGGAGACCAAGGATACCAGTTTCTGTGCCATACTATTGCAACCAGGCTTAAGCACTTTGTAGAAGTGCATTTCTGGTCTTACCCCAGCCATAAATAGATATCTCTTATTACATCACAGAAAACCCAACTCCACCAACAAGATTTAGAATTTGCTAATAGTTTAAGGTTCTTTCCTTAAGAAAAGGGGTAGGGTGAAGTTAAAAGGAAAACTCAAGCATTTATAAACCAAAAATTGAAAACAAATGTTTAAAGGTACTCTGATTTAAACAACTTCCAATAAGTCTGAAGTGAAGGAACAATACAGAAGCTTGTATCAATATAAAGGGAAAGAAAAAATTTAAAAGGTATCCAAGTATTTTAATATTTATGGCATCAAATGAAATAATTTTCATTAAGCCCTCCAAACCTCCCCCAGTTTCTATATAATGAAAGTTAATAACTTATATTTTAGTATGAACACATTCACTTCTGCTGATAGTAAAGCATAGATTTTCTTTAATGTTCCATGAAGCAAAAGAATTAGACAAATATTCAGCACCAGAAAACAAGAAACTAGTATTTTAGGTAAGTGTACAATATTAGGATATTCTATTTAGTTCAGCATATGGCTGTTATGACTGATGCTGCATGCTACTTTTAGAATTAGATGCAGTCATTTTCTAAAGATTTAAGGCAGACTTTTAATTTCATCTGCTTACTCGTGGTACTAAAATGGATTAAAGATGGCAAATAAATCAGACAAGTTAGCAGGAGAATGATCTTTTCTTATAGTACCAACGGGAAGTCAGTGTCATGCATCAGTGAACAAGACTAAGAACACAGCTAAACAAATCATCAAAGTATGGCTCTTCAGGGTACTTTTTCCATGAAATCTTTAACTACTTGGAAACTCCTGTTCCAATTTTTAAGATGAATAAAATTCTAACATTTTTCAGGAAACAAACATGAGTAGACAAAGTTAAGCTAAAGAATGGAATCCCAACTTCAATTTTAAAGAATTTATTTTCCCATTTGTAGAGTAACATTATTGTAAAATCCACAGTTATTGCAACACCTGCACTGCTTAAAAGAACTCCTAAGATTTTAAGTATATTTTTTAAAAACCGAAACAAAATAATGTACATATTCTCTCAGAACATTGTGTCATTAAAAGTCCATGTAATATCAGTCTGTATAAATCAATGTGATGTTACATAATATACATGATCTGATTTTTATCCTAAAAGCTTCTGACCATGTATATGATATCCAAGATAGATCCAATGCTTTTATAACGTCAGACTGCAGAGACAGTTACGATCCTAAACAAAAGAAGGACAACTTTATATACACAACAGAAGTCTGACAGTTTAGCTGTTTGCAGCATCTGCTTGACGAGGCCATCCTTCTTCTTCAATTCCAGAATCATACTCCTCTTCAGAGGATTCTTTGGTTGGAGCCCTATAATGAAAAGTCATCAATGTTTTTCTGTTTTTAATAAGAATTAGGGGTAAATATAACTTCTCAAAAAATAAATAATAAATTAATCCACCTAGCTAGAAAAGCTGCACAAAGAAAGAAAATATTAAGAGCATTTCTAATATTAAGATTGCTTAATGGTAAAATATGAGAAACATTTTGAGCACACAACCAAAAACCATAAGTAATTTCCCAAACAAATTTTTTTTAAGTGAAACAAATCAACAACCAGGCTTCAACAGTGAAGGCCTTTTCTCCAGCAAAAGAAGTAGAATCTATTATTTTATCTAAAATACTTGACATTTAGTATATGTCAATGGAAAGAAGGAAGTTGAAAGCTTCTGATCAAACCAATATGATTCAAATTAGCCAAAACTATGATTAGACCACAATTCTTTTATATACTAATAGTTGACGGAGGAGCCTGGTAGGCTGCAGTCCATGGGGTTGCTAAGAGTCAGCACTACTGAGCGACTTCACTTTCACTTTTCACTTTTATGCACTGGAGAAGGCAATGGCACCCCACTCCAGTATTCTTGCCTGGAGAATCCCAGAGACAGAGGAGCCTAGTGGGCTGCGGTCTATGGGGTCACAGAGAGTCGGACATGACTGAAGCGACTTAGCAGCAGTACCAGTAAACAATAAAATGAGAGCTTATACCTCTTTGAATAAGTAAAGGTTGTTCAAAACCAATCAAGTGCCTCATAAGTTACCTTCGAAGATAAGCATAAAATGTAACATACCTTGTGACAGAAGCCTATTTTTTGTGTATGTAACATTCATGTCAAGCACTGTTTAATAAATATTTATTGAATAGACTGGGGTCAGTAAACTACAGCCTGCCAGCCAAATAAAGTCTGTCACTTGTTTTTGTAAATATTTATTTGAACACAAACGTGGATCATTCATTTATGGACTGAACTATCATGCTATAAGGGCAGAGTAACTACAATACAAATTGTATGGCCCCTAAGTGTTAAAATAGCCCTGTGCTGGATGGTTTACTGACCCCTAGAATAGTTAAATAAAAGCAGTGAAAGATATGTCAAATTTGTCAACTGATAAGATACAACTAAGAGGAAAATTATGTCAACAAAGTTTTGGTCTTATGAAAGACATGAAACAAATAAACAATTTATTTATAATAAACTATAGAATTAGAAGCAAAGTTCATTTAAATCTTTTTATTTAGATTACTTTATTATGTCTTTTTTGATACTTCTTTTAGGAGAAAATAGAGGCTAGTTTTGAAGATCAATTTCCAAGACTCAAAACACCATTTTATAAACCGAAACTAGAAAATTTTTCTACAGAATATTTGAGATAACTGATTCCTTTATGAATACAAAGATTTTCACATGACTGTATGACAGACCAATAAACCATAGCAGTAAAGAATGATCTTAAGTTTTAGACCTGTTTTAGTCCGACAATACACTTTACCGGATGTATCCTGGTTCCTTCTTTCCTTCTACTACTTCTTTGTCAACCTCCACACATACAATATCAGAATTAGGGACTTCGAACATTGGTTCTAGTAACAGCTTTTCCTAAAGAGTAAAAACGTAATGACTTACATGGAAAACTGAGGTTACATACAAAATACTTGTATTCTATAGGTTATCAATCAAATTAATCAACTCAAGAAATATTATGGAGTCCCTATGATGCATCAGGAACTGAATTTTGAAAAGTCAAAGTAAAAGCTTTCATATTCTTCATATTAAAACAGCTTCTAATTCTAACTAACTTCAGACAGAAGTCATTCTATAAGGGAAAGCTTCTTGTCTGCAGTTCTGCCTACTTAGGTCACCTTGCACCTACAAAGATTGTACTTTCACTTTGCATGTGATCAGATGTTACTCAAGAAGCATTTCTGACATACTTTATCACCAGAGGAGGTCAACTGGTAGTCCTTAATTTGAAAATGACTTAATCTTAAATCATCTATACCAAGCTATGACTTCAAACATGCATTTGTCTCAACTGCTGCAGTAGATCTAAAGTAATTTACTAAAGAAAACTAGTTTTACCTATGGGTAGCAGCTGGATTGGAGAAGGCACTGGCACCCCACTCCAGTACTCTTGCCTGGAAAATCCCATGGACAGAGGAGCCTGGTAGGCTGTAGTCCATGAGGTCACTAAGAGTCAAACACAACTGAGTAACTTCACTTTCACTTTTCACTTTCATGCACTGGAGAAGGAAATGGCAACCCACTCCCAACTGGATTCTCTTGCCTGGAGAATCCCAGGGACGGAGGAGCCTGGTGGGCTGCCATCTATGGGGTCGCACAGAGTCAGACACGACTGAAGTGACTTAGCTGCAGCAGCAGTTAACAGCTGGATTATGTTCCATCTTAAGGAAAATACTGGTTGAATACATCAAATTTTCTAAAAATGTCAATTATATTATCTTTTCTTCTAGTTTACATGTTTATAATCTGTCACAGTACCTGAAGTTGACGCCTTTATTAAAGTATTANTTAACAGCTGGATTATGTTCCATCTTAAGGAAAATACTGGTTGAATACATCAAATTTTCTAAAAATGTCAATTATATTATCTTTTCTTCTAGTTTACATGTTTATAATCTGTCACAGTACCTGAAGTTGACGCCTTTATTAAAGTATTATTGCAAATTGTGACAGATGTGTAGTTCTGTTCAAAAAGTCCTACTTAGATGAGAGAAGTAATACTTAGCAGTGAAGTCCTCAGAGACCATGTGCTTGCTTTTGCAACATGTAGGGAAACAGTAACCCACTGTACAGCCATACCAGGGAGGGGAAAGACCTTTAAGGAAGAGGGTGGCTGAAAAGTAGGCTGGGTCTCCAGGACTTGTAACAAAATTAAAATAGTGAGTTCATACTATACTGAAGAATTTAGAAATAAAATGTTATAATATCTACAACTTAATTTCAAACATAAAACAACGAGAGAATTTCAGTGGTTCTGAGGAGCCACTCTGAAAAGGCCTGTGTAGGGTTTTCTAAAAACCTCCTTCCCATGATCCTGATTTTTTCTATGTCATTAATCACATTAAGTGTATGACCTTGAAGTTCCATTTTAGAAAGAAGAAAAGTGACTTCCCTGGCAGTCCAGTGCTTCCACTGGAAGGGTTCAAACGCTGGTTGGGAAACAAAGATTCTGTATGCTGCACAGTATGGCCAAAATATACAAGGAAAAAAAAAACCCACAAAAACTATTAGACCAAATTTCTGGATATATTTCCAAAGGAAAAACATGGAGGTTTAATATTCTCAAAATTCAGACCAAGAAATAATCCAGTTTTTGTAAATTTATGCCAACTTACCATAATGGACCGGAGGCCTCGTGCACCTGTTTTTCGTTCTAGTGCCAATCTGGCTATAGCTTTTAAAGCATCTTCAGTAACATTTAGTTCACACTATAAATACATTCAAAAGAAATAATTCAGATAATATTTGATGATGACATTTTCCTAATAAAATAGTGCAGTATTTGATCTATTACTACCTATCACCATTATCTTTTTATAACAAGAGGTGAATGCCCTGACTTTACAGGTAAAGAAATGTGTCACAGAGTTAAGTACACTGATTCACTAATACTTAAAAACACGGAATCTCGTGTCTTGACTGATTCTATCTCCTTTCAGACTCAAGTATTTTTAGATTGTAACTTAAGCTTCTGAAAAAATACTCATTTTAATAAGTGTTACTAACCCTCTCACCCCATAGAACAAAGGTACAATTTTAAGACAAGTCTCTCTAAATTATCACAAATATAAAAAATTACTGAGAATTTAATATACCTTCCCCTAAAAAATAAGATCTTGGTACTAAAAAACTTTTGGTTATTAATTTATACCTCTAGAAAATGTAAAACTTACACAAGGTAATTATCTCTCATGATGTTTTAGAATCTTGCTTTCAAAAAGCACTTGGGTCTATGAATTAGCTTATGAGACAGTTAACAGCATGAATGTTTCTATGAATTAGCTTATGAAACAGTTAACAGCATGAGTCAAAGTTTGTCCTTAGTTCCTGAAGAGGTTTTCTAAATTAACATGGATTTTCTAGGACTTTATTCAACATTTACTGAGCCCAGATATGTTTAAATATTAGAAACTGAATGATGACTCAGACACCAGCTTTACCCTCAAGAAACTTAAGTGTATCGGATGGTGACGAATTAGCAAAATAGCATTTACAGCATAGTGTCTGCACATGTTGCTAAGAGAATAATAAAAGTGGGGACATCTAAATAAGCCAAGGGGACCACTGAAGCATTTTTAAGGAGGGGAGTAAAATAATTAGCTTTGGGTTTATTCATTCAATAAATATTTATTGGGAACTTAATATCTATTGGTTGAACCCTATGTTCAATAATTTTAAAAAGATCCATTCTGGAAGTAAAGTGGGAGATGGTATTTTGGTGGTGGTGGTCAGAGACAAACTTTAGGTAGGGAAACCCAATTAGGAAGCAAATGCATGGGTCAAGGTGAAGAATGATAAAGGAGACTGACTTGAGGTAGAAAGAGTGGCAATGGAGATAAGGAGACTAATGTTTTGTGACACTAATTTCATAAAACCCAAACATTTGCTATCTGATTGGATATATGGCTCCAAGTGTCTGACTGCAGAGAAGTAGATATGAGAGCTAACTTTAGGAAAAAATATACCTAGCATGTCATAATGAAAGGATTTATAATATCAAGACTGAAAAGACAATTCTGTGTGCCTAGCTTGCGGGGTTAGCCGTAGGCTGCTAGCATTTCTCTCAATATCTATCCTTAGGCTTCAAGCTACAATGCTGACTTTAATTAAGAAAAAAAATTAAGCCAACTCAGTGTTAAGTGTGTCTAAGTGTCTAACACAACACAACGTGCCTTCCCTGATTCCTAGATCCATATTTAGTGACTAATAGGCTGGCCTGTTCTGCCAACAGAATCTGCCTGCCAATGCAGAAGACACAGGCTCAATACTTAGGCTGGGAAGATCCCCTGGAAAAGGGAAATGGCAACCCACTCCAGTATTCTTGCCTGGAAAATTCCACGGACAGAGGAGCCTGGCAGGCTACAGTCCACGGTGTGGCAAAGAGTCAGATACGACTGAGCAACTGCGTGCACACACACACACACACACAGGCTGGTATTCCAGACAAGAAGTACTGCTTTTTAATTTGTTAGGCTAACATATGCAGATTTTCCATAGCAAAAATCACACATAAGTATAAAAAATAAAGATCTAACCTTATCCATGCTGAATAAGGCTTGGTACTGAGGGATAACAGCATTACGTGGCTCAGTTAGTATTTGTACAAGTGTTTTCTCATCTAGGCTATGCAAAGGAACTACCACAGGCAAACGTCCCACAAACTCAGGAATCATGCCAAACTCAATGAGATCTCTGGCTTCCACATGACGTAATAAGCGATCTTTTTCTTCAATGTCTTGGTGAGTATTCGATTCTCCACTTCGATTGGCAAGGTCAGCAGCAGCTGCAGCCCTTCTACCTTTTCCCAGATTAGATGGTGTTCCAAATCCAAGATACTGCCAAAGAAAACACAGGTATTACAAATAACAGAATGAAGCTGCATCGTGTTCAGCATTCTGCATGCATAACACATGATCGTTGCAACAGAAGAAAGTATTATCATTTATATTTTACAATGCATAAAAAAGGCTTAGAGAGGTTAAGTACCTTAAGCTCTCATTTCTGCTAGTGGTTAACAACCAGGATTCAAATTTAGGTCTATCTGCCTTCAGAACTGAGAACCCAACCAACTCTCAGAAGAATGAATTCTAGGAAGAATAGGTAAGAACTGTGAAGGGAAGCCCCTTAGAAGCCAGATTATGATATTGCAGGACACTTCCCAGACCTCTAGACTAGTATAACTTCCAAAATGTGCAAGAAAGTAGCGATAGTAATTATTTTGTAACCAAAGTCAATTCTGTAATACTAACAGGAGTAGAGCCTATGGAACAAGCAGTCTTATAAGTAAATTATCCACAAGTGTCTTAAGTCATTGCTAAGCATTCTTAGCAATGAACTCATAATTTGGGGTTGCATACTATCAGATTATACGATGTGTTAGAACACTGTATGAGTTAAATTTTATAAGAGCATGTAAGGATGACATCAAACAAAAATGGTAACTTTGTTGAAAAGGTTGTGTATCTACAATGTATGGACTTTGCTTTACTCAGTATAAAGAACTATACTCCAGGTAACTGTCATAGAGTTTGATTTTGATATGTCATACAACTTTTGTCAAAAGTACAAGAGAAGTACATGATTTATGAGAAAACAGTCTAATTCTAAATATTCTGTGTATGTGGACAGTGACTCTATCAGAAAGCAAAGAATTTTGCTTTCAAGAATGTAAACATTAAAAAATTTCTTTAGGATGTACCTTTCCTTTTCTAAACAAGTTATTATTTTTATTTTTTTAATATATATTTATTTAATTGGAGGTTAATTACTTTACAATATTGTACTGGTTTTGCCGTACATCAATTGAAGGATAATTGCTTTACAGTATTCTGTTGGTTTCTACCAAATATTAACATCAATCAGTCATAGGTTTACCCATGTCCCCTCCCACTTGAACATCCCTCCCACTGCCCCCCGCACCCCATCAGGTTTTTACCAAGCCCCAGTACGAGCTCCCTGAGTCACACAGCAAATTCCCACTGGCCATCTCTTCCCATGGCCCCACTGGCCATGTTTCCATGTTACCCTCTCCGTATATCCCACCCTCTCCTTCCTCCCGCTCCAGCAGTGTCCATAAGTCTGTCCTCAGCGTTTGTGCCTCCACTTCTGCTCTGCAGGCGTGCTATTGTTCAGTTGCCAAGTCATGGCCAACTCTTTACAACCCCGTGGACTACAGCACGTCAGGCTTCCCTGTCCCTCACCATCTCCTGGAATTTGCCCAAGTTCATGTCCATTGAACCAGTAATTCATCTCCTCCTCTGTCACTCTCTTCTCCCTCTGCCTTCAATCTTTCCCAATGTCAGGGTCTTTTCCAATGAGTCTGCTGTTCACATCAGCTGAGCTTCAGCTTCAGCATCAGTCCTTCCAACAAATATTCAGGGTTGATTTCCTTTAGGATTGACTGGTTTGATCTCTTTGTTGTCCAAGGGACTCTCAAGAGTCTTCTCCAGCACCACAATTTGAAAGCATCAATTCATTGGCACTCAGCCTTCTTTATGGTCCNCCTTTAGGATTGACTGGTTTGATCTCTTTGTTGTCCAAGGGACTCTCAAGAGTCTTCTCCAGCACCACAATTTGAAAGCATCAATTCATTGGCACTCAGCCTTCTTTATGGTCCAACTCCCACATCTGTACATGACTACTGAAAAAATCATAGCTTTGACTACACAGAACTTGTTGGCAAAGTGATGTCTCTGCTTTTTAATATGCCATCTAGGTTGGTCAAGCTTTTCTTCCAAGGAGCAAGCATCCTTTAATTTCGTGGCTACAGTCACCATTCGCAGTGATTTTGGAGCCCGAGAAAATAAACTTTCTGCTTCTACTGTTTCCCCATCTATTTGCCATGAAGTGATGAGACCAGATGCCATGATCTTAGTGTTTTTAATACTGAGTTTTAAGCCAGCTTTTTCACTTTCCTCCTTCACTCACATCAAGAGGTTCTTTAGTTCCTCTTCATTTTCTGCCATTAGAGTAGTATCATCCAACTTATCTGAGATTATTAATCTCTTGATTCCAGCTTATAACTCATCCAGCCCGGCATTTTGCATGATATGCTCTGTGTGTAAGTTAAATAAACAGGGTAACAATAAACAGCATTGTCATACTCCCTTCTCAATCCTGAACCAGTCAGTTGTTCCATACAAGGTTCTAACTATTGCATACAGGTTTCTCAGGAGGCAGGTAAGATGGTTCGGTATGCCCATCTCTTTAAGAGTTTTCCACCGTTTTTATGATCCACACAGTCAAAGGCATTAGCGCAATCAATGAAACAGAGGTAAATGTTTTTCTGGAATTCCCTTGCTTTTATATCTAGTGAATGTTGGCAATCTGACTTCTGGTTTCTCTGCCTTTTCTAAATCCAGCTTGAAGATCTAAAAGTTCTCAGTTCATATAATGCTGAAGCCCAGCATGCAGGAATCTGAGCATGATGTTACTAGCATGGGAGATGAGTTCAATTGTCCAGTGGTTTAACATTCTTTAGTACTGCCTTTCTTGGGAACTGGGATAAGGATGGACCTTTTCCAGTCCTGTGGCCACTGATAAGTTTTCCAAATGTGCTGACATATTGAGTGCAGCACTTTGAGAGCACCATCTTTTAGGATTTTAAATAGCTCTGCTGGATTTCATCACCCCCACCAGCTTTACTGGCAGCAGTGCTTTGTAAGGCCCACTTGACTTCGCACTCCAGGATGTCTGGCTCTGAGTGAGCGACCATACCAACACCATCATGGTTATCCAGGTCATTACAATCTTTTTTGTACAGTTCTTCTGTGTATTTTTTCCATCTCTTCTTGAACTCTTCTGCTTCTATTAGATCTTTACCTGTTTCTGTCCTTTATTGTGCCTATCTTTGGATGAAATGTTCCTTTGAGTGCTCGCTTCAGCAACACACATACTAAAATTGGAACGATACAGAGAAGATTAGCATGGCCCCTGCGGAAGGATGACACACAAATTCATGAAGCATTCCATATTTTT
>SJYV01014536.1:0-13300 GCA_006410875.1 Neotragus pygmaeus
TCCGTTGCTGAATCTCCTACCATGTACATCCAGCACTGGTCAAACAACTACTGGAAGTCTTAAAATTCTACTTAGAGTGACAGATTGGAAAGAAAAAAGCATTGTGTGAATCTATCCAATTAATTCAATTTATTTTCACTGAAAGAAGCACTGACTCAGCAAAAGAAAATCATGAGACACGTATATGCTAAAGACTGACTTCATCAGAACCGTGCTTTTGTGCTCTATAAAACTGCAATCCTTTCAAACAGGAAATTACTCACATGCTAAAAGGTAAGTTTTGTGTCATCTGCATAGTTTAAGCAACCCAGAATACTATTCCAGGCCTTCCCAACTACCATATATTTCATTTCCACAAAAAGGTAGCTAATTTACCATAGAAATATAATAAAATCCACTGCAGTTCTTCCTCCGGAGAAACAACAGAAGGAAATGACAAAGAAATATACAGTAGTCTCATTTATATAAACTTTCCCTGAGGAAACAGGTGGAACTAGAAACAAAGGCATATGAAACATGCCAAGTACTGGTGGTCAATACAGCACAGTCCTAGCAAAGATTTTGTTCAAAAATAGCTCTTAGAATATCAAAGCCATTAAAACAACTTTTTTTAGCAGAAGAATTCTGGTATAATAGGTGTGGTCCTGTTATGATAAATGCCAAGATAAAGGAGCTAAAACAATAACAACACATTCACTTTTTGACCCTAAAATAAAAACGTATTGGATGTATTTATTGCAACAATCTCACAAAAAGACCATTACATTCTTTTTGTCCCCTAAATTTCTTAAGCACCAGTCCCATGTTATTTTTACATTTAGGAAAACTAAAAATGTAAAAAAAATAACGACTAGAAAAGATAAAGAATGTTATATCTCACAAGCAAAACTAACCTTTTTTCTATTTCTCTTTGATAAACTATTGCATGTTTTCATGAATTAGATGAGATATAATGTATCTGTCCTTCAAAAAATGACAATAACTTTGACTAACAACCTTTTTTCAAATTCACTATGAAAACTGGAAAATTATCTTTAGTGATTCCATGAGAGTAATTCTCAAACAAAAAAACAAAAAGCCCTCAATCAAATGTAATCAGTCATCAGTTTAATACTGCATCATTTTTGTTTGTTTATACAACAGTTTTACATTGTCTTCCAAAGTTTCTCTTTGAGAAAAAAAAAAATGGGTAGGTATATATTTTATAAAGTGAAAATGATTAACAAACAAATTACTCTGACACACCCATCAGTGGATTTTCCATATGACTTGAAAATTTATTTAATAACAGAATTGCCTATAGGCTGAAGTTTAATAAAAAGGAAAGAGGGGAACATAAGTCATTAAAAGGGAGAGCATTGTGGGAAGGTTGAAACAGTAGGGTTAAAAAAACATGAGTTTCTAGTTGTGTATCTCCATATATGTGGTTTATAGACTAACCACCGCAATCTGTCTTTGTACAAATAACTCTTGTCTTTGTTTTGACAAAGTCAATGAGTGAGAAGAACGCATCCTCACATTCCATTTAAAGTCATAACTATATAACTCCAAGATTCCGCAGAAAACGCTCACCCAAATTTAATTCTAAAGATTAATGTGTAATCATTTCAAACATGAACTTGGAACATAATTATATTCTTAATACTGAATGTATAATGACTTTGGGTTAAATAATTCTATTACTCACCTTAGCTTTTCCCTTATTCCATCTGGTTCAGTAATTTGCTTTCTAAAGAGCATATGCCTAGTGGGAGTAAACAAGACACCCTAGAAGTACTCTCTCTATTTCCTTATTAATGGCATCATTAAATCTGCCTATTTATAGTCTCAACTATCTGACCTCATGGCTTACATGGATAAATGGATTTGTTTAGTTTTTAATCCTCAGTGTATGCTTAGCAGCAATTAACAGGAAGGAGATAATAACATGATATATCTTTTTTATCTTTAAAATAAAATATTGTGTTATTGCATTTTCTATAGTTTTGACTTATGTGAACCTTAGGTATGATAACGTTTCTTTGTGAGTAAAATTAGAAAAATATAAATCTCATGTACTTATTTCTATGAGAAAAACTGAATTATGCAAGTCAGATTTCTACAAGGTATTTAGAAATATAGCCGTTGTGAAAAATATAACCGCTTTGATTCTAGCAAACAAATTATTTTTCAGGTTTAAGATCTATTTTATAATAGCATGTTGATTTATAATCTGAAACAGATAAAATCTTTCCTAGGGACAGATAATTGTTCCTTTTTCTCTACTCCCTATGGTTTCTATAATCTTATCATTTCTAAGAAGACTTCTTTAACTACTAAACACCTATAAGTAATACTTCTGGGCACTGTGATGGGAAGGTTAAATTGGTACAGCCTCTATGGAAACAATGTGGATCTTCCTCAAAAACTTAAAAATAGAACTACCATATGATCTAGCAATCTCACTTCTGGCTATATATTCAAAGGAAATAAAAAGAGAGGATATCAAAGAGATTATCTGTACTCATATGTTTATTTCAACATTATTTACAATGGTTAAGACATGAAAACAACCTAAGTATCTGTCAATGGATGAATGGATAAAGATGTGGTGTATACATATCATAATATTCCATATACATAATGAAATACAATTCATCTAGGAGAAAAAGGGAAAATGTGTCACTTGTGACTACATGAATGGACCTTGAGGCCATTATGCTAAGTGAAATAAATCAGACAGAGAAGGACAAATACTTATGATATCACTTACATGTGGAATCTATATAGCTGAACTTGGAGAAACAGACATTAAGTGGTTTTAACAGTGGCTAAGGAGTAAAGAAAATAGGAGATGTTGGTCAAAGAGTACAAACTTCCAGTTATAAGATACATAAGTTCCAGAAATCATTAATGTACAGTATGGCAAGTATAGCCAATAACAATACTCATTATATACATGAAAGGATTTGCAAGAATAGGCCTTACATGTTCTCATAGTTTAAGAAAAATGGCAATTATGTGATGTGATAGAGGTGTTAAAGCTATGGTGATAATAATTTTCAGTATATAAGTGTATCAAACCAACATGTTATATACTTTACATTCATTCATACATATTATAGGCCAATTACATCTCAATAAATAAACTCTTCCCTGGTGGCTCAGATGGGAAAGTGTCTGCCTGCCATGTCGGAGATCTGGGTTCGATCCCTGGGTTGGGAAGATACCCTAGAGATGAAAATGGCAACTCACTCTAGTACTCTTGCCTGGAAAATCCCATGGATGGAAGAGCCTGGTAGGCTACAGTCCATGGGGTCACAAAGAGTTGGACACGACTGAGCAAATTCACTTTCTTTCAAAGCTGGAAAAAGATATTTTCCACCACAACAATAGCTCATATTTTTCTTCATCTTATTATTTAAGACATCAAACCTCCACAAACATTTACCCCCAAATTTCAGCATATACAAAAAGAATCATTTTCACATTTCATCTAAGATTACATAATGTCAGGCATCTATTTTAGCGATGAGGTTAATGTGATCTTTAAAAAGAAAAAATATTTTCAAAGGAAAATACTAGACCATTTTCAAAAGCAGATGATTAGAAAATGTGAAATTATTTTAAAAGTTGTACAAATCATATTTCCACATTTTTACAAAAGTAGTACAGTACTCTAAGCAAAGTGATGAGTCAGGTTGTGTTCTTTGGTTAGTTAAGTGAGCAAAGTTGTAAGTAATCAAGCACCAGCCAAGTCAGAATTTCCACTAGCAACTTTCTTACACCATATGCTGACAGAGTTAATATTACATTCAGGGTCTGCTCTAAAAGTACTGTGTTAACCATTGGCGTTTTTTTTTTTTTAATCAGGTAAATTTGACTAAATGCTACTTTTACTCACTACCTAAAGGGGTGTTAACACAGACAAGGCCCATGCCAGGAAGGCGTTAAGCGAAGAGCACAAATCTAGAGATCAAAATATTACATTCTAGTTTGAATTTCTCTATTAGATGACTTCACACCTCTGAATTTCAGCTTTCCTGTTTACTGATATTGAGTGAAGAAAACATGTTTATAAGGTTCTTGTATTTAAAAAGATAGTGATTAGTACTTTGTGAAAGTGAAAACTCTAGATAAGTGTAATTACCATACATTCTTATTGAAAGTCCCTCAGTCGTGTCCTTTTGCAACCCCATAGACTATACAGTCCATGGAATTCTCCAGGCCAGAATACTGGAGTGGATAGCCTTTCCCTTCTCCAGGGGATCTTCCCAACTCAGGGATTTAAGGCAGATTTACCAGCTGAGCCACAAGGGAAGCCCAAAGTGAAAGTGAAAGTCGCTCAGCCGACTTATTGAAATGTTCATGACAGAAGAAAACTTTACTGCATCTCCAAACTTGAAAGTTTCAAGAGCAGAAATAAACAGCAGTAATTAATTTTATATATACATGGAGTTTAGTGAATTAAACATTAAATTTTTGTTCTTCTCCAACAAGTGTAAGTTACATCATTACCGTATATTTGGAGAAGGAAATGGCAACCCACTCCAGTGTTCTTGCCTGGAGAATCCCAGGGACGGGGGAGCCTGGTGGGCTGCCGTCTATGGGGTCACACAGAGTCGGACACGGCTGAAGTGACTTAGCAGCAGCAATGTGTCAAGGAAAATAAATTAAATGATTTACTTTCCAAAATACCAATTCAAAAACCCATAAGTATAATTCAGCCCTTTCTATAAAAATTTTGACTAAATGAGTTCTCACATATGTTAAAAAATGTTTAAGAGTAATAATAGTTCATAGGACAATATCAGACCATTTTTAAAAGCAGGTGATCAGAAAATGTGAAATTAAAAGTTTTACAAATCATATATACTTACAATTCTTTCCAAAAGTCTCTATGAAACAGTACTGTTCTATTGGCTACTTAGAGAATGTTACACAGACTGTCCTGTTCTGTTACTGACCCTTCTTTTTATCGTGTGTTAAGTGCCAGGTACTCCTTACTTCTGGCAAGTACATAAAAGAAGGAATTCACTGGTCTTACAACATCATTCCAGGAATGATCATGTAATGTTTTCACAGGTTTTTTTTCTGAAGAGAATGTATTTTACACAGTAGTTTTAAAAATAACTCCTTACCAAGCAGTTTTAAAATCGAAAATTTCAACGTGTCTCCTTTATAAAGTTATAACTGCTTGCAGATTCTCAACATACGTAATTTTAAAAAGATTTTAAGCAACATCTTACTAAATAATTATTAGATGTTAGTTAAGAAACACATCTATATAATATTAAAGAAAAAATTATTTATGGATAGTTTGAAGAAAGTTGGGTATATAAGAATCAGATTCAGAGAAAAGATCAGGCTTTAAAATTTGTAAAAAGAAAAAAGAAACAGGAAAATTCCCTGCAGATGCTCCAGTTGGTTCAAGACAAGCACCATTTCCTACCAAGGAAACACTGATACACCCAATGGAAGCTGATACTTGAGTTGCACAGGTTCACTCCACTACTCCAGAAAGACAAGAGCCCTGATGTGAACGCATTGTAATCTTTCAGGGTAAATTTTGTAGTTGGTCCTTTTATAAACTAAAACTCATCTTTCCAACAATTTAGATTTTTCTAGAAGTTCAAAATCAAATACACATTATTCAAATAAAAACAACAGAAATTTTGATCCAAAATTGCCTGTACCATTATTTTCACTAATAGAGGTGGTTATTTCTTTTTCCACAAGTGCAATATTGAAACGAATGAAATCATAGTCTAAAATAAAACTGAGAACCTCCACTGGGAAGTTCTGGGGCTTGCTTTCCAGTTTTGAGCAGAGGAAAATCAATGGTCTCTTGGGCTTCCCCGATGGCTGAGTGGTAAAGAATCTGCCTGCCGAGGCGGGAGATGAAGGAGACGCAGGTTCGATCCCTGGATAGGGAAAATCCCCTGGAGGAGGGCATGGCAACCCACTCCAGTATTCTAGTCAGGAAAATCTCGTGGACACAAGAGCCTGGTGGGTTACAGTCCATGAGGTCACAAAGAGTCAAACACGACTGAACTAACTGAGGAGCAGCAGCAATGATCTCTGATAGCACTCCAGGTATTTTCCACCAACCGCTCCACAGCAAAATCTCTTTAAGAGGATCTGCGGCTTCCATCCCCACTTCGCTCCTTCATGTCCACTCAGAAGTGTATACCCACCTGGCTACCACTAACTCCTGCCACTATCGCTAACCCCACTAAGATAACGCTGTCCTATGGTTTTTATTATCACCAGTGTTACATCATCTGTATATATCGACGAATACTGAAGAGACCTCTTCTCTGTTCTTATCTCACTTGACATCTTTGTAGTATTCTAAACATCTGATATTGTCAATCCTGAAATCTTTGCCTGGAAGTGGATTCCTACATATCATACATTCCACTTTGCCAAGACAGTCCCATCTGGCCTCTGTTGTCCCAGCTTTAGTACTTAAAATTCAAATCCCATCCCACCCTCCTTTCACTCTTGAAGGTGTGCCTGGCTGCACAGTCAATTGCCTAGTCACCCTACCTGGGTGTCTCTGCCCATTTTCTTTACACCTCCTGTTTGCTATCTAATTAGGCACCCTAGATTTGACAATGCTGGAAGTGAAATCTTTATCTCTCCTTCCCAGTCTTTCCTATCTCAATAAACAGCCCCATTAAAGCCAAAAATCTAATAATTAAACGTAGGCCCTTTCTTTCCGTCTCTGCCCCCATTTAACCCAGAATAGATGCTGAAACCATAGACTTAATTTCCACCACAACTATCCCAGTCAACCCACCACCCACTCCCACCTGCAATCCAGGTCTTCCTGCCTCTTCGCTCATGCTGCAATCCAATCTCTTCCCGAAACTTCCATGGTGATCATTTTAAAACAAACTCTTTCAATTTATTCCATTTTCAATCCTCCGAAGCCTTTCTACAGCTCCAAGAATGAATCCCAAATGCCTCATCCTGGTAAATGAAGCCCAACAAAACTGGCCTCTCAGGCTCTGACAGTTTTCCTTAGCCCCTCCTGCACACACACTCCTCACTCCATCCCCCTCCTGTGCTCCAGCAGCCCTGGCTTTCTTGAAGGCCTGTCATCCACGAGTTCTCCCAGCCTTAGCAGCTTTGCCTTTGCTGTTTCCAAGACTCAGGAGGCTTTCTTCCTTGAACCTTCCTCATCCCTGAGGTCTCAGCTTCTCATGAAGACTTTGGATCTCATCAACAGTAACAGCCAGTTGCTATCACATCACCCTATTTTAATTCTCTTCAAAGCACATCTCACTGTTATTTTTCCTTCATATGTTTTGATGGTCTGGCTGTCCTCGACAAACTCAGCTTGCCTCAGAATCTAAATTCTGACGAGATACCATGCCGTCTTTTCACTGTAGGACATCTCCCAGCCTCCCACAGACACTCAGGTCCAGGCAGGGTTGGGTCCTCAGAGTAGGGGGTCTCCTTGAGCACCTAACCAACAAGTCCCTTCCGCTCCAGCAAGAGAGGAGGTACAGACTAGGAACTCCACCAGCCACCATCCCAGTAATTAAGTCTAGGGAGAAAAAAGAAGAGCTTCGGGGATAGAGCTCCGCTAGCATCTCTGGGGTCACACAGAGTCGGACACAACTGAAGCGACTTAGCAGCAGCAGTTTAGATGCAAAATTAAAAGCAAAGTAAGAGATGTCCAAGGGGGAAATGTGGGTCAGGCCTCCATCTGCAGAGACTTCTCCTGTTGCACTGAGCCTGAGGTGAGGCCTGTTGAAGCCTCATGCACTTTTATATTTTAAAATGGAAAATTATGATGTGATTACTTTTATTCCTTTTGTGATTTAGATATACAATGATGGCATCACTTCCCTGTCTTAAAATTCAAAGTGTTACTTTTGCTAAATGTGGGGCAATCTAGCAAGATAGAGCAGATCACCTGGGCTGATTCCCAACACTGAGTGGCTGGGTGATCCAGGGCCAGTTACTTATCCTCAGTCTATCTTAGATGCTTATCTGTGAAATCGGGTGGAATAATGCATATTCAGGGGGTTACTGCGAAAATTTAGTAAGTTAATATAAAGTCCTCAGCACAGTGCCTGCACCATTGAAATAGCTAATACTTTGAGATTTCCAATGCCTCAAAGCAACAAAAGTGTTTCAAATGCAGTATTGCTCTTCTTTCCTCAGCTATTTTTAAAGCCTCCTCAGACAACCACTTTGCCTTCTTGCATTTCTTTTTCTTTGGGATGGTTTTGATCACTGCCTCCTACACAGTGTTACAAACCTCTGTCCATAGTTCTTCAGATCTAAAACGTCCATCTACTATAGGCTATGGTTTATCAAGTGGTCATGTATGGATGTGAGAGTTAGACTGTGAAGAAAGCTGAGCGCCGAAGAATTGATGCTTTTGAACTGTGGTGTTGGAGAAGACTCTTGAGAGTCCCTTGGACTGCAAGGAGATCCAACCAGTCCACTCTGAAGGAGATCAGCCCTGGGTGTTCTTTGGAAGGAATGATGCTAAAGCTGAAACTCCAGTACTTTGGCCACCTCATGTGAAGAGTTGACTCATTGGAAAAGACTCTGGTGCTGGGAGGGATTGCGGGCAGGAGGAGAAGGGGACGACCGAGGATGAGATGGCTGGATGGCATCACCGACTCGATGGACATGAGTTTGAGTGAACTCCGGGAGATGGTGATGGACAGGGAGGCCTGGCGTGCTGCGATTCATGGGGTCGCAAAGAGTCGGACACGACTGAGTGACTGAACTGACTGACTGAACTAACTGAATCCCTTGAATCTATTCATCACCTCCATAATCAGAAGGGATTTGATTTAGGTCATACCTGATGCTGGGAAAGATTGAAGGCAAAAGGAGAAGGGGGCAGCAGAGGATGAGATGGTTAGATAGCATCACCGACTCAATGGACATGAATCTGACCAAACTCCAGGAGATAGTAAAGGACAGGGAAACCTGGCGTGTTGCAGTCCACGGGGTTACAAAGAGTTGGACACGATTTAGTGTAGTGAATGAATATACAATGCCCCAAAGAGAATATAAGCAGACCTTCATAGTAAATAATTCAG
This sequence comes from Neotragus pygmaeus, assembly GCA_006410875.1. Taxonomy (NCBI): domain Eukaryota; kingdom Metazoa; phylum Chordata; class Mammalia; order Artiodactyla; family Bovidae; genus Neotragus; species Neotragus pygmaeus. The sequence goes on from SJYV01014536.1 coordinate 9,057, forward strand.
AAAGCAAAATGATATCCAATACCATTTAAAAAAAGTAAATCAATTAAAATGTTTTTTAATTTGCAAGTTATCAGTCAATTTAAACTATATATGTATGTGTGTGTATGTGTGTGTGTGTGTGTGTGTGGTTTTTAAAGGGATTCCGAGTGAGTCACATGAAAAAGTTCTGAGATTTTTTTCATGAGCGTTTTTCCTAAACCAGCTGTTTTCATGTGGCTTCCTCTTGGAAAATAGTTAATAATTAAACATTAGTTGAAGTGGTAAATAAGTTGAAGAGTTAAACATTATTTTCCTTGGCTCTCAAGATTTGGGGTTATGAGCTCTACAAAGACAGAGATATCATCACCACAAAGTACGGACAGCATGTAGGACTCTTATTGATTTAGCATCCACGCCACTTTTACGTATTTTCAGCTTTGTGCCTTATTTAGAAACCAAACACTGTTTGCCCTGGGTGGTGCTGTCAGTGTCTCTGCTGGGCTAAGTGGAAACTCAAAGGCAGGGTAAGCAGAGACACAGTGGAGATGCTGTTTTCATGGAGACACGGTGTCACCTTGTGAGGTCTCTGGGCAAGGGATAAATATAATTCCCAGTCAATAATTTGCTCTTCCACTTGGTCAAACTCTAGAACAGACACCCTTTAAGAATACCTTGCCTGTGATGTGCATGTTTTCCCCTGGGTGTTTCTTTCATCTTGGGTGAATTCTGAATGCACACACATACACCCCTCCAGAATTCCACCAGTGGTGAGTAACGTGTTTTCCTCTATAATGTTCTGAACTTCATATTATTATATTTTCTTTGTAAAAATAATTCTCCTGACTTTAAAGTCAAAAGCATGAAAATAAGATTTGATACCTTATATGAAGATCACCATGAATAATGCAGAGAAAACAGCCATTTACCTTCTTTGCATTAAGTTATCAGACTTTTTATCAAAAATCTTCATTTTTAGGTGCCTTCTATCAGGGTTCCATCCCTGGGTCGGGAAGATCCCCTGGAGGAGGGCATGGCAACCCACTCCAGTGTTCTTGCCTGGAGAATTCCAAGGATAGAAGAACCTGGTGGGTTTCAGTCCATAGGGTTGCAATGAGTTGGACGTGACTGAAGCAGCTTAGCATGCATGGATGCATCTATGACAAAAACATCACAATAATGGCCAACATCCAAAGGAAAAATGGTATGTGGATACTTATGGAGAGGGGTTGGAACAGTTTTGTTATAGGTTGTTGACAACAAAATTGCTCCTAATGAGCTGTACAAGTGTTGAGCTAACATTTTAATATTCAGATAAAGAATGCTTTGTCATTGTCATGGGGCCCCCCACCTACTAAACACTTATTGCAGAGAGCTTCTCAGACCCTCTTTCACTCTTCCTCTTAACAGCCCACAAACAGGCACTCTACCTGTCTGCAAGATAGTAATGCTTAAGGATAAGAACAATTTTGAGTCTTGTCAATGAAGTAGTTCAACTGAGGGGCAGGATTTTGAACCTCAGCAGTCTGACTCCAGTGTTGTTAAAATTGTAAAGTAGGCATTTTCATATACTCTTTGGAGAGCTCCTCTGTCCATGGAAAAAAATGTAGGTAGGCATAAGTTAGGACCCATGGAAAATACACCATAATCAATAACTAAATATCTTTTAAAAATCATAGGAACTAGGCAATGCAATATCTGCTTTTCTACTTAGTAGTTACGACCCATATACAACTTCACCTAACCTCATAATATATTATATTCAAAGATGTGAATAAGAATTCTTGGGAATTCTCTGGTGGCTCAGATGGTAAAAAATCTGCCTGCAATCCAGAAGACCCAGGTTTGATCCCTGGGTCAGGAAGATCCAATGGAGAAGAGAATGGCTATCCACTTCAGTTTTCTTGCTTGGAGAATCCCACGGACAGAGGAGCCTGGAGGGCTACAGTCCATGGGATTACAAACAGTCAGACAAAATTGAGTGACCAACACATAGTCTGACTCCTGCTGCTGCTAAGTCGCTTGAGTCATGTCCGACTCTGTGTGACGCCACAGACGTCAGCCCACCAGGCTCCCCTGTCCCTGGGATTCTCCAGGCAAGAACACTGGAGTGGGTTGCCATTTCCTTCTCCAATTCATGAATGTGAAAAGTGAAAGTGAAGTTGCTCAGTCGTGCCCGACTCTAGCGACCCCATGGACTGCAGCCCACCAGGCTCCTCGGTCCATGGGATTTTCCAGGTAAAAGTACTGGAGTGGGGTGCCATTGCCTTCTCTGAGTCTGACTCCGGACCTCATTAAACTTCAAGTCAAATTTCATTCCAAATGTGCTCCACGTTAAATCTTCCCACACGATTTTGTTTCAAAGGGCCTCACTGTGAAAGAGCTTATCTATAAGCAGTCTGCCCTCAAAACATTCTTTTTAAAAGGCATAAGGGAACTACATGCACAGAGGAAATCAATAAAACATATTTTTCATCAGATATCAAGATCACTAATAAAGACTATAATTAGTATTCAAATATCACTACTGTTTTTATGGAAAAAGTAAAAATTCTTTTCTAAATAAGTTATAACATCGTTTATCATCAATGCACTTACTTTTTAAACCCAAACAAAGTCACACATTATTCTATAATGGTATTTTTTCTTTAGCCTCAGAGTAGATTATCTAGTAGGAAAAAATGGAATTTTTATCCTTGTAATTTAGGATGTATTTTCATTTAGATGATATGTTAATTTCTGGTTACTCTCCATTGCTTTTAACTTTGATGTTTTACAATAAGAAAATACCTAACCTAATTATTTCTATAAAAATTTTGTGAGTTTTTTAGTCTGTTAATAAAATCACAAATACATTAATATTAAAGAAAATTTCTAACATACGGCTGCTCATCCCTAAATAAACTCTATACGTTGGTGGATGTATTAAAAAAAAATTCACCTGATCAGAAAATGAGTCTAACAAATTGAATAGAAAAGTATTATTATACCACTATGATGCTAAAGCTGAAACTCTGGTACTTTGGCCACCTCATGAGAAGAGTTGACTCATTGGAAAAGACTCTGATGCTGGGAGGGATTGGGGGTAGGAGGAGAAGGGGACGACCGAGGATGAGATGGCTGGATGAGTCTGAGTGAACTCTGGGAGATGGTGATGGACAGGGAGGCCTGGCATGCTGCGATTGATGGGGTCGCAAAGAGTCGGACAAGACAGCAACTGAACTGATATAAACTGAGCAATAAAAATCAAACCAGAGTACTTCTGTTATTTTGCAACCTATGACATCAAAGCATATACATCAAAAACCACACAGAAAACAGATCAGTGGTTGCTGGGAGCTGGGGAAACAAGATGTGGAGTGACTGCCGAATGAGCATGGGTTTCCTTTTGGGGAGGATGATGAAATGTTCTAGAACTGGATAGTCATGGTTGCACAACACTGTACATGTATTAAATGCTACTATATTGCACATATTAAAACAGTATATCTCCTAGAACACTATAACTTCCCAAAGAAAGTTATAAGTAAAATGGCTAGGTTTAAAAATGTTATCAATAGTTCAGTAGATTGCCTACTTTCCAGCATTTTTTTCTTCTATTATACACANGTACATGTATTAAATGCTACTATATTGCACATATTAAAACAGTATATCTCCTAGAACACTATAACTTCCCAAAGAAAGTTATAAGTAAAATGGCTAGGTTTAAAAATGTTATCAATAGTTCAGTAGATTGCCTACTTTCCAGCATTTTTTTCTTCTATTATACACAGATAAGATTAGTATGCGATTATGATGACCATGTATTTTTGGACTCCACAGCAATAATCCAACAATAAATGCCAAAATTTCATAGATCTGTCAGAAAGGCAGAGTGCATACCTCTTGAACTGTGGTCTGTGACCCTGACAGGCCATCCACTCAATCAGACAGTGTCAGAAACACGAGTCCTAGCTGGGCTGCCAGAACCAAACACTTAAATCTCCTCCTCCATTCCAGACATTCCATACACATCACAGATTTAGAGATAATGGCATTGCACATTCTAATCTTGTAAGCCAGAGGTTAAGGATGAGTTCAAACCATCAGACACTACTGATAGGAGTGGATATAGTGTCTGATCCGGACTGAGCGACTTCACTTGGCATCTGTAGAAAGAGTGTGACAATATCCACTCCTATCAGTAGTATCTGATGGTTTGAACTCATCCTTAACCCAAACCAGGCCACAAAGAAGAGAAGTAGTGGGTCCAAGTAGACCATTAC
>SJYV01014537.1:0-28961 GCA_006410875.1 Neotragus pygmaeus
ACTCCATTTCTTCTGAGGGATTCCTGCCCACAGTAGTAGATATAATGGTCGTCTGAGTTAAATTCACCCCTTCCAGTCCATTTTAGCTGGCTGATTCCTAGAATGTCGATGTTCACCCTTGCCATCTCTTGTTTGACCACTTCCAATTTCCCTTGATTGATGGACCTGGCATTCCAGGTTTCTATGCAATATTGCTCTTTATGGCATTAGATTTTGTTTCTATTGCCAGTCACATCCACAGCTGGGCATTGTTTTTATTTTGGCTCCATCCCTTCATTCTTTCTGGAGTTATTTCTCCACTGATCTCCAGTAGCATATTGGGCACCTTTTGACTTGGGGAGTTCCTCATTCAGTATCCTATTATTTTGCCTTTTCATACTCTTTATGGGGTTCTCAAGGCAAGAATACTGAAGTGGCTTGCCATTCCCTTCTCCAGTGGACCACATTTAGAGGATAATAATCAGGAATAGCTGGTGCCCTAAAGGGAGATTTCCGTGGCGGCTTAGATGGTAAAGAATCTGCCTGCAATGCTGGAGACTTGGTTCAATCCCTGGGTTGGGAAGATCCTGTGGAGTAGGAAATGGCAACCTACTCTAGTGTTCTTGCCTAAAGAATTCCATGAACAGAGAAGCCTGGTGGGCTAAAGTCCATGGGGTTGCAAAGAGTTGGACATAACTGAGCAACTAACACTGAAGGGAAATGAACACACTGAGTTCTTCCTTTTTCAGTATTTTAAAGATGGAAACAGACTAGTCCAGTTATAAGACTCAAAAAGGTTTACTGATTTGCTCCAAGTCACAAAACTAATTGGCTAGCACAAAGCCTGCAATAGAACAGGTTCCCCAATATCTAGTCGTGCTTATTCTTTTGACCCCCTATTCCTTTGCTGCACTTCACATGAACCATCAGAAATAGAACTGCTGCCTTTTCCTCTTTTGAGACACTATAAGTTTGAGATGATTTTAATTTCCTAATTCTGAAGAGAATTTTAATTTTTAATTCAGCCTTTCTACTTCCTGGGCTTCCCTGGTAGCTCAGCTGGTAAAGAATCTGCCTGCAATTCAGGAGACGCCAGTTCAATTCCTAGGTCAGGAAGATCCCATAGAGGAAGGATAGGATACCTACTCCAGTATTCTTGGGCTTCCCTGGTGACTCAGATGGTAAAGAATCTGCCTGTAAGGCAAGAAACCTAGGTTTGATCCCTGGGTTGGGAAGATCCCCTGGAGGAAAGCATGGCAACCCACTCCAGTATTCTTGCCTGGAGAATCCCCATAGAGAGAGATGCCTGGCAGGCTACAGTCCATGGGGTTGCAAAGAGTCAGACACAACTGAGTGAATTTTAATTTTTTTAAATTTAAATTTATGTATTTTAATTGGAGGCGAATTACTTTATAATATTGTGTTGGTTCTGCCACACTTCAACATGAATCTGCCACGGCCGTACATGTGTTCCCCATCTTTTAATTTTTAACTCAGCTTTTCTACTTCCTGGCTCTGGGCCAAGGAAGCCAGCCACCAGTTCTTTTTTAATTTTTTTGGCTGTATTAAATCTTCACTCTTGCATGTGGTCTTTCTCTAGTTGTGGTATGTTGACTTCTCATTGTGGCAGCCTCTCTTAATCCAGAGCATGGATTCTAGGGCACATGGACTTCAGTAGTTTCAGTCTGTGGGCTTGGTAGTTGTGGCTCATGGGCTCTAGAGCACAGGCTTGGCAGTTGTGGTACACAGTTCAGTTGCTCTTTGGCATGTGGAATCTTCCTGGACCAGGGATTGAACCTGCATTCCCTACATTAGCAGGCAGCTCCTTAACCACCGGACCACCAGAGAAGTCCCTGGCAACCAGTCTTCACCCATTTTTATCAGGTGGAAAAAAACCGAGAGAGAGATGCTAACAGTAACCTCCTCCAGAAATATGGCATAGGGCCCCTGGCTAAGAAAGCGGCAGTCAGCAAAGAAATTGTACAGCTGGCAGGCAGAAATATAATCAAGAATGAAGACAATAAATGCCTGTTGTCATTTGGGAATATTTTCCTTCCTAGGTCTCCCACCACACTGTAAGACCTCTCTGTTGAAAAATGCATGATGAAGAAATTGAAAATTAGATGCCAAGCACCAGGAACATTGTTGCCAGTGACAAGGAAATAGAAGACAGGAAATAGGTATGAGGTGGCAAGAAAGAATTTGCTAAAACCATGGTTGGGTAGGCTCCTGGCAGAGGAGGATGATTGAGCAGAATTCAAACCCCTACACAGGTTTTCCACTTAAGAAAGAGATGGAGAACAGGGAACAAAATCCATGCAAATCCTGGGAACGATTGGGTGAATATGAAAAGGGGAGAAAACTGTTTGGGCCACTGCCAAGCAAAAGCAAGAGAATGAATCAGACTTCCAGATAAGCTGAATGTAAAATGCAATGCCAGTCTGAAAAGCTTGTGTTTGTTATTGATCATTAAAAGATTAAAGGATGGTATTATTCTGGTTATGGGTTTATTTCAAACAACTGCACTGTGACTTGTAAGATGGTATAAAGATGAGGAGGCAAGTTGGTACAAAGGTCCCTGCATGGTTAGCCCCTAGTAAGAGCCCAAGGAGGCCTGGGCTCACAAGGAGTAAAGGCATATCAAACTGTGTAGGAACCCAGGTTCAAGATCAAGAAGAGAATTGAAAATAATCCCAAATATATTCAAGTTAGAAAGATGTACAGAGTCAAAAATAGATATTTGGGAAGAAAAGAAAAATAACACAGGAGACGAGCATCAAATTATCCAAAACAGCTAGCATTTGTGGCTTTTTAAATTAAGTGACAGCTGGTTATAAATAAATTCCTGGTTAAGTGGGGTGAGGGTCAGAAGTTGGGCAAGTACCAGTTCAGTGGATTTAACAAAATCCCTCTCTTACAGCCTCAATCTGCCTATCTACAAAGAGAATGAACTGAGATTTTTTTCCTTGAGCTGTACCCAAACTCCCACCATGCAATTGTTAAAAAAAAATGATACACGTAGAAAAGGCTATGAAATGCAAGGGACTTTAAATGCAAGGTGATGATATTATGGTGTCACCATTTCTCTAATGTGACACTGGCTTTTTGGTTCAGTGAGAGGGTTGGTCTGTTTGTGAGCTGATTGGTTGCAAGGGAGAAAAACTCAAGAATGATATGCTTGAGATAGAAGTTAAGTCCAAGCAACTAATACAGTGGAAGTCCCCTTATCTGGTGGGGATTTCTACGAAAAGCCCTCCAACTGTTAGGCTAATGATTCTCTATTGATTTCCACTGCAACAACAGAGGGGTTGACTTTTTTTCCACTTGCCACATGTAGCGTGCACCCCAATTACTCTCTCTGAAATTTACTGCAAAATGAGTGACTATCTCACACTCAAGTTATTCTTTAAGATGGATAAAAGTGAAACAGAAATTCTAGCTTACCTCCAGGACCTTCTGCTGAAGCTGTCTTCAGTTCAGTTCAGTCATTCAGTTGTTTCCGACTCTTTGTGACCCCATGAATCGCAGCACGCCAGGCCTCCCTGTTCATCATCAACTCCCGGAATTCACTCAGACTCATGTCCATCGAGCCATCTCATCCTCTGTCATCACCTTCTCCTCCTGCCCCCAATTCCTCCCAGCATCAGAGTCTTTTCCAATGAGTCAACTTTTCTCATGAGGTGGCCAAAGTACTGGAGTTTCAGCTTTAGCATCATTCCTTCCAAAGAAATCCCAGGGTTTATCTCCTTCAGAATGGACTGGTTGGATCTCCTTGCAGTCCAAGGGACTCTCAAGAGTCTTCTCCAACATCACTGCTGTCTACTGGGTTATAAACTCAGCCTTACTCATGTCTGTATGAGCATAAAACAGTGCAGTCTTCTGGGTTTGTGTGAGCAGAACCGAAAACCCATTGCTAGAATCATGTGATTGGTGAATTCTTAGCATAGACATCACTAATTATCTATTCAATGGCTATACCCCCCTCACATCACCCACTCCTACCATCTTCCCCCTTAGCTCACACTTGCTTCTTCCTTGCTAACCTGATTTGTTCAGGGCAGTAATGTAGCCATCTACAATTTGCTCCCTTGTAGATAGTGGTAGTCATATTGCACATACCTAACTGATTAAATATAGGTTAACATCCATGTATAAAAGGACTAAGCCTTGCTAAAAAAAAATACCCCACCACTATTCACTTTACTTCCTGTAATTGTGAGGCCTAGGTACATAGCCACTTCACCATCTTTAACCAGTAGGTGACCAGGAAGGGGAAGGAAGGCTGACCCAGCCAGGATGGAGACAGAGTTTGAGTCCCCAGGGCCATCTCTGGGAATGGCAGCTGCAACACTTCCTTGTTGCCTTTTATTGAGAAAACTCCCTTGTTTCAAATTCTCTCAGCTGATATTTTATTTTCAGATGAACATATTCCTAATTAACAAGAGGAACTTTCTAAGGAATATTGAAGTTATGTAGCCCATCAGTTCATTTGAGCCCTTTCCTGGGAAGATAGTGAAGGCAAGTAAGAATGATAAGGAAATTCTGGAGAGATGACACACAGTGACTGGTGTTGACTGATATAGCATCATTTTGACATAAGTAGAAAACATTATGACATTTTAAAGGCAAATTGTGGAAGTGACTTGCAGGGTTACTCAATTTATTAATCTATGAATATTTACTGAGCCCTGTTCTGCACCCAGCATCTTCTTCACTTAATCCTATCAACCCATGCTCCCTTCTATCCTTGCTTCAAAGGTACTGACACACCAAAATACCATGGCCCAGGGGAAGGACAAGGCAAGGACATGGCAAGGATTCTTAAATAAGTAAGATTTCCCAGCCATTGGACTGTAAATATGAAAGCATCATCTCTGTAGTGTGTTATGTGTCCAGAACACTTCTAAGTGTTTTACATGCATTTGCTCATTTAATTTCCACAAAACAACCCTGTGAGGCAGTTGTTATATATATATATATTGTGTGTTTTTACAATAAATGTAAAAACAGCATGATATTATTATAATTACCTTTCAGGGGAGGAGTGGAAGAGAGGGGAAGAGAAGTTAAGTACATTAGGATATAGTACATGATAGTATAGGATAAGAACATTACAACATGCGATAAGGATGTTATAGTATAGGATAAGGACATTATAGCATAGAATATAGTACATTATAGTATAGGACAAGGGTGTCATAGTATACATTACAATATAGAGTAAGGTCATTATAGGATACAGTATGTGATAGTATTGGAGAAGGAAATGGCAACCCACTCCCGTGTTTTTGCCTGGAGAATCCCAGGGATGGCAGAGCCTGGTGGGCTGCCGTCTATGGGGTCGCACAGAGTCGGACACGACTGAAACAACTTAGCAGCAGCAGCAGCAGAATGTGATAGTATAGGATAAGGACATGACAGTATAAGATATAGTACATTATAGTACAGGACAAGGACATTTTAGTATAGGACAAGTATATTATAGCATAGGATGTATATCCTATACATTATATTATAGAATAAGGATGTGATAGAACAAATATGTTTTAGTACAAGATGAGTGATAGGGGCATGGTTTGAATGTTGGCAGTCTGGCTCTAGAATCTGGGCTCCTAAGTGCATTGCTCTCTATTCTCTCTCCCAGGATACTGTAGGAACACTGATGGACCTCAGGTTGAGGCATTCACTGGTTATTCTCTATATCCCCTCAACTTACCAGTTTACACCCTTCTCTGCCTTCCTCTGTGTCCCACAGACTGAAGGCTGCCTGCATCACTCAGGCTCCCTTGACCTCAGGCTGCTGGTTGGACATTGCAAAGGGCTGACATGAGATGAGAGGGAGAGAACAGGATATTTATTCCCAATTCCCTTACCTTACTCCTTTGTCCTCCTCACAGTGCCAGCCAAGTTTACTTCCTCATCTGCTCCTACTGGGCAGCAACTCTCCACAGACTGTGGTCTCCATGTCTCCTCCCTCCCCTCTCTAGGCCTGGGCAGTTCACAGTCCTTCTGTGTTGCCAATCTCTGGGTGTTTCTCCATCCTTCAGGGTCTGCTTTATCTCAATCCATGTTCATTAACCTCTCTTCACCTAAAACTTTCAATTGTGTCATCCGTTTTCCTCCATGACCATGACCTGACCTGCACAAATGTTCCCCTCTCTGGTCAGGGTGGTCTCAGGAAGGGACACACTAGTGTGACACTTGGCTCTGTTTCCGTAGGATCATCTCAGATCTTCAAAATAGGTTAATAGAGTAAAAGGGATTTTTTTTTAAGATAATAAAGGTGTCAAAGTCAGAAAGATACAACAATTATAAATGTTACACACCTAATAAAAATTCAAATTGTATGAAATAAAAATTGATGAAACTAAAGAAAAAGACAAAAAAACCCACTCTAGCCAAAAACTTTAACAGAACTGTCTCAAAAATAGTAGAATAACTAGATAACATCAATAAATATTCTGAACAATTGACCCTGTCTTCCTATCATTACCAACCATGTCTGTATCAGGGGGACACAACTTTTATAGGTATTTAGAAATAAAATAATTTTAAATACTATCACACTGCTGATACTGTATAACCAGCTAAGTGCCAATGAACTATAAAATCTTTAACAAGAAGGATGCGAAGCTAAGGACTCTTAAAACTTGAAAAGGGAGAACTTATGAAAAGCCACATAAAGGAGAAGCTGGAGGCTCAAAAGATGGAATCTGGCTATGATATGATCCATTCATATAAAGTCCTAAGTTTCATCAATAATGCTAGAAGTCTAGATAGCAGCTACTCTTAGGATATATCAACTAGAAGATGGTATACTGTGGACTTCCAGGATACTGATTAGATTTTGTTAATTTATCTACATGCTGGTTACACTGCTGTGCTCAATCTGTATTAATAAGAACTCTTTAAGCTATTGTCATGTATAAATGTGAGAGCTGGACCATAAAGAAGTCTGAGTGCCAAGGAATTGATGCTTTTGAACTGTGGTGTTGGAGAAGACTTTTAAGAGTCCCTTGGACTGCAAGATCAAACCAGTCAATCCTAAAGGAAATCAACCTGGAATATTCATTGGAAGCACTGATGCTGATGCTGAAGCTCTAATACTTTGGCCACCTGATGTGAAGAACTGACTCATTTGAAAAGACCCTGATGCTAGGAAATATTGAAGGCAGGAGAAGGGGACAACAGGGGATGAGATGGTTGGATGGCATTATAGACTCAACAAACATGAATCTGAGTAAACTCCAGGAGATAGTGAAGGACAGGGAAGACTGGTATGCTGCAATCCATGGGATTGCAAAGAATTGGACATGACTTAGCAACTGAACAACAGCTTCAAGCTATGCCCTCATGATGTGTACACTTTTTGGACTTTGGGGACATATATTAATCAGGAGCAACAAAACATTTTTAAAAGAAAACTCTAGCAACTTCGTTTATTTTCAGTTGCTGGTTTATCTTCATGAATGTTAGTTGGAATGGAGAAAATAGCACATATATCTCATATTCTACTCTGACTGGCATGTGCATATTTGAAGGAAACATTAGCCCTCAATGCAGTACCACAAATCACAAAGTAATCTGCTAAGTAAATAAAGGGGAATTACATTTAATAAAATAACCTTCCTGTTAATTCCTGGTAGGGATTGCTGGCCCCAATTCTTCACTCTTCCATATACCCAAGCACTAGGCTATGAGCTTTTGAAAAAAGAAATTTCCTCCTGCCTCCATTGATGGCATACAGTTCCCTAACCTTTGCCTGTGGACTTGATTTTGTTATTTTCTTTAGCCAGTTATACATAAGCAGGAGCGCCAGTTCCAAGGCTCAAACTTCAGAGGCCACATGTATTTTTATTTTCTGTTTTATGTCTCTGCCATTGCCTATAAAAGTAGCTGTTCCTGATCCTGAACCTTAGAACAAAGCACATGCAGCAGTTGGAACCTCAACTTAAAGCAAGGACACCTTGACAAACCAGAAGACATGTAAGCTAAGTTAACACTTATCATTAACAACTGAGATTTTTTTGTAGCTGCTTGTTATACAGCAGTAGCTAACCACTACACTAGCCAAATCCTTGGACTGCAAGGAGATCCAACCAGCCCATTGTAAATGAGATCAGCCCTGGGTGTTCTTTGGAAGGAATGATGCTAAAGCTGAAACTCCAGCACTTTGGCCACCTCATGCAGAGTTGACTCATTGGAAAAGACTCTGATGCTGGGAGGGGCTGGGGGCAGGAGGAGAAGGGGACGACAGAGGATGTGATGGCTGGATGGCATCACTGAATTGATGGACATGAGTTTGTGTGAACTCCGGGAGATGGTGATGGACAGGGAGGCCTGGTGTGCTGTGATTCATGGGTCGCAAAGAGTCGGACATGACTGAGCGACTGAACTGAACTGAACTGAACACTAGCCAAAAGCCAGAAATATGTCATCGAAGCCAGTTATAAAATTCTGCCTGATCCCTTCAAGCTGTAAGACCTACTCATATACAACGTAACCTGTACCAGGTCTTAAAATATTATCAATATTGCTACTGTTATTGCAATGATGATGATGATGTTGTCTAGCTTCTGACATTTGTGCCTGAGAGGAGCCAAGGGCAAGCCCAGGTCAAAGCGAGAGAAAAGCATTGTATTCCAGGTAAGAGATGCAAGAACAACTTATCAATAGTATAGAGTTCCTGACTTTCTTTGCTTCTAGTTTTGTGGTCTGTTTACAAATGTCTGCCTTCTGCAGTCCTAAGTAAAGACCTCTACTACTTAGTGAACCTTATGGACCATATTTCTTGAAATGGGTCTCACTTTCCTCCTCTTCACCATGGAGTCACACCCTTGTTGTGGATCCTAGGGCTTGGCAAATGGATCCCTGACACATTGACCAGAAAGAGCCTTCTCTATCAGTAAAGGAGGCCACTGTTCCCCATCACACCTAATGAGAGTTAGCACCTTCCTCTCCTCCCTCAAAACTATGTGCTCTGATCCCCTGGTATTGGAACCTCAGCTCAGGTGATGAGTACTTCACTGAGCCTCTCACCGGTGCATCCTTACGTCTAACCATGCCTCTTAAGCTACAGTGAGAAAGCTTGAGTCCTACCTTGGCAAGCCCTTGAGGTACATTGGTTTTAAAATTTTTAAAGGTGCTCCGAGAGCTCAGAGCAGTGATGGCAAAAGAGAGCACACTGATAGTCTTTGGCAGAAGTGCTACTTCCTGACATTCAGCAGCTCTTGGAGAGGCTTCATTTCTATACTCAGCAGGTCTAAGAATGGTCTTTGTAAATCCAGAATCCAGCCTCTGTCAAAACAAGAATGAGGGATTGGGGGCAGGAGGAGAAGGGGATGACAGAAGATGAGATGGCTGGATGGCACCATTGACTCGATGGACATGGGTTTGAGTAGACTCTGGGAGCTGGTGATGGACAGGGAGGCCTGGCATGCTGTGATTCATGGGGTCACAAAGAGTCGGACATGACTGAGCGACTGAATTGAACTGAAATGAACTGAAGAATACCACTACTGGGAAATAGTGAGAGTTGGACCATAAAGAAAGCTGAGCACCAAAGAATTGATACTTTTGAAATGTGGTGTTGGAGAAAACTCTCAAGATCTCTTGGACTGCAAGGAGATCAAACCAGTTAATCCTAAAGGAAATCAGTCCATTGGAAGGACTAATGCTGAAGCTGAATCTCCAATATTTTGGTTACCTGATGTGAAGAACTGACTCATTGGAAAGGACCCTGATGCTGGGAAAGATCGAAGACAGGAGGAGAAGGGGATGACAGAGGATGAGATGGTTGGATGGCATCACAGACTCAATGGACATGAGTTTGAGCAAGCTCCCAGAGTTGGTGATGGACAGAGAAGCTTGGCGTCCTACAGTCCATGGGGTTGCAAAGAGTTGGATACAGCTGAGCGACTGAATTGAACTGAAAAATACCACAATATTTTGAATAATATAGAATCATTGGATAAAAGATGCTACCTCCAAAGGTGGAAATTTGAATGATAACTAGATTGTACATGATGGAAGAATTCACATCTGATTCTTCTTAATAAATATTCTTAAACAAATGCTTCTTGAAGGAAACCCAAACCAAGACTTACAAATCTAATTTTAACAGCATCACTTACTTTATAGGCACCCAGTGTGGCTTTATAATGACCTTCCTTTATGGAGCAATAACATTTCATTGATTAGCCAAGTGGTCAGCCTTAAAGATGCTAAATTCAGAAAAAAGTGCTATAGGTTTTAGGAAGATTTTAATTCCTTTTAGGGAGTTGGGGCCATGATTACTAGATGGGTTTCTAGGAGTTCCTAGAGGTGTGTCATCAGTATTCTACCCACAAGCATTTGAAAGGGCTAGTGGAAATTCTGTTTATATTAACATATGACCTTATGAATCAATGGATAAATAAGTCTTATTTTAGCTGGAATTATATCAATTCATTGATTAGAAAGACTGATAGGAAGCCATGATCAGTAGACCAAAAGATAGGCAGCGCTCTAGGTACAGTGAAACAGGAAAATGATCTATTATTATTCATTTATACCCAACAAAATGCAGTTTGCAATAAAAGATGAAAATACTAATAAAAACAAATGAGCAGAAAAATATGAAAAGGTAGTTTGCAGGAAGAGAAACCCCCAAGCTAATATTACTAATAATCAGAGAAATGCAAATCAAAATAAAATATTGCTTTTTGTTCATCATATTAGTAAAAGTAACCAAAAAAAAAAAAAAACCATGTGATACCAAGTATTGGCAAGAACATGCAGAAATGGGAAACTTGATACACTGCTACTGGAATTATGACCCGGTAGGGGAGTTGGTGATGGACAGGGAGGCTTGGAGTTCTGCGATTCATGGGATCGCAAAGAGTCAGACACAACTGAGTGACTAAACTGAACTGAACTGATAGCCATTTTGGAAATAAATCTGGTGTAGATAGTAAAGATGAGTGTGTGCATCCTTGAAATCACAGCATCACCAATCCAAGGCATATTCCCTAAAGAAATCTTTGTCTCGATCCAAAAGGAGTCAAGGATGTTCATTTGAATCCTTTTTGTGGAAGCAGTAAGTTGGAGGCAGCCTGGTTTATTCATTAGGGGAATGAAGAAATCAAATGTAGACTAGAGAGTACTCCACTGGAATTAGAAGCAATGAACTAGATTTTCAACATGATAAAATGATATAACCACCATTACAATATTATAAAGTAATTAACCTCCGATTAAAATTAATTAATTATTTAAAAAAAAAAAAAACCTAAATCCCAGAAAGTTAGTATTAGGTGATAAAAGTAAAAATCAGAATGAAGGCTACAGGTGGTCCAGTGGCTAAAAATCTGCTCTCCCAACGCAGGGGGTTTGGGTTTGATCCCTTGTCAGGGAACTGGACCCCACATGCTAAAACTAAGTGTTTGCATGCCACATCTAAAAAGATCTCACATGCTGCAACTAAATATCCAGCATGCCACAACGAAGATCAAAGCTCCTGCATGCCATGATTAAGAAACTGTGCAGTCAAAAATAAATAAATAAATACAAAAAAAATTTTTTTTAATAATAAAGGTTACAATGTAAAACCACCCCAAAGAACACACACATCATGTTTTCTAATATGATATGAAATATTTCCTGGTATACCTGTAAAGAAGAATGTCACAGCCATCAGGGATTCCAGCCTTTCTAATGTAAGTTTCTGAGCCCAGAAAATCAATACTGCACTATCAGGCAGCCATCAGCCAGTTCCCAGTTTAGTGCTGAGAAGTTAGGGGTTGGGGGAGTGACATGAGAAAGTGCAAGGAGTAGCCATCCATCATACAATAAAAGGTGAATGAGGAATTAAAGGTGTGAACAAGCAAGAAGAAGAATTTGGCTCCAAATAGCTAAATGCATTTGGTGGTGGTGGTTTAGTCACTAAGTCCTGTCTGACTCTTGTGATCCCATGAAAGGAATGAATTATATGAGTCCAGATGTTTGAATTTTCTATAAATAGAAGAGTGCTAAATCCCTTAACAAAAGATATCTGGTTTCTTTAATTAATAATAATCTTTAAAAATTAAGATTACCAGGCCCCTTCCATATAGTCTGGTTCCTCCTCACCCACCTCCTTGAAAACAAGGTCACCTGAGATGTTGTCTCCTGGGCTTGAAGTCCTCAGAATTCCTGACTTTCAGGTTGTGATTACCATTTTAAGACACTAAGAATCCACACAAACTTAAGGATATGCATCTGACACATTAAACAGGCTGCCTAGTGAGCAACACACTATAGATAAAGAGTGGGAGAGAGCTAAGGCATAAAAGAGTAAATAAAAACATAACAAGAGCAGGAAAGATAGCTAGTGGGAAGCTGCTGCATAACATAGGAAGCTCAGCATGGTACTCTGTGATGACCTAGATGGGTGGGATGGGGGGATAGGAGGGAGGTTCGAGAGGGTGGGGGTATATATATATACATACATATGTTTAGCTGACTCACATTGTTGTATAGCAGAAACTAACACAACATTGTAAAGGAATTATCCTCCAATTAAAAAATATACTATGATAAACCATAATGGGAAGGAATATTTAAAACAGACTGCATGTATGTTTTAAAATCAAATCACTTTGCTGTATAACAGGAATTAACAACATTGTAAATCAACTATTGTTGCTGTTGTTGTTTATTCACTAAGTCATGTCCAACTCTTTTGTGACCCCATGGGCTGTAGCCCACCAGGCTTCTCTGTCAATGGGATTTTACAGGCGAGAATACTGGAATGGGTTGCATTTCCTCCTCTATGGTATCTTCCCAACCCAGGGATTGAAACTGAGTCTCCTTCATTGTTCTTGTCTGGAGAATCCCAGGGACGGGGGAGCCTGGTGGGCTGTATCTCTGGGGCCACACAGAGTCGGACATGACTGAAGCGACTTAGCAGCAACAGCAGCAGCAGCAGCACCTTCATTAGTAGGTGAATTCTTTACCACTCAGCCATATACTCAAAAGAAAAAAAAAATTTTTAAGTTAAAAAAAAAAGTGGGAACTCTAGTGATAGTGCACCGTGAACTGAAAAGAATGCTGATCTTAACTCCATGCATCTGAGGTCCAAACAAAGAAAGTATGTACTGCATAGCAAACAGGATAATGGGAAAACACTGAGCTTGATAATGATCTTCAGGCACTTTCAGTCAAGATTCTGCTGTTATCATTGGATGAAACCCCCAGATTCCAGGGAACGTTGACCGTTTCTATCATTCAGTTCCAATTTTTCCTCTGTGATTCTGAAGAGCTCTAAGCCACATGAGGTGTTCAGTAAGAGCCCAGTTCCATCTTTAGCTTCCAGAAAAAAAGATCAATACAAACAATGGTTGTGATTACATCTGAACCAGCTTAGTATAAAAATAAATGACTGCCACAGATAGAGAGGAGAAAGGTAGATAGTAACTTGGAAGGAAAACACAATGCTAATCCATCCTTCTACCTTTCCTACCAAAGTTGAAACCTTTTTAGCAATGACTCTGCTGTGGCTTCCCAGTTATCCCTCAATTAGGTGAAGAAATTTCAGGAAATAGCCAAGTCAGGAAAAAGATAATTTGTTGTTCTAAGAAAGATAATTGGAGACAGTTAATCTACTAAATAACCATCCAGACTTAAGACTCCTGAGTTCTTAATAAACAAGCAAATAAGAAAGCAAATAAAGAAATCAGAAGCAGTTACATGTGCTGCCAATGAGCAATAAGAAAAAAAAAAAAAAAAAGAAGCTTCAACGAGTAAGAAATATTTTCTAGAGCAAAACAAAAGGCACAAGAAAACTGGGAGTGATTCTATTGAGGTGTGCAAGTGTGTGTGTGTGAAAGTGTGAAGTCACTCAGTCATGTCCAACTCTTTGTGACCCTGTGGACTGTAGCCCACCAGGCTCCTCCGTCCCTGGGATTCTCCAGGCAAGAATACTGGAGTGAGTTGCCATTTCCTTCTCCAGGGGATCTTCCTGACCCAGGGATTGAACCCAGGTCTCCTGCATTGCAGGCAGATGGTTTAACCTCTGAGCCACCAGGGAAGCCCCTGAGGTGTGCAAACAGTTGTTTAAATATGAATCTGTGAAAGAGTCAATCATATAGAGTATAGAGCATACAAGGAAGTAAAAAGTACAACCAACCTAGACAGCATATTAAAAATCAGAGACATTACTTTGCCAACAAAGGTCTGTCTAGTCAAGGCTATGGTTTTTCCAGTAGTCATGTACATGTGTAAGAGTTGGACTATAAAGAAAGCTGAGTGCGGAAGAATTGATGCTTCTGAACTGTGGTGTTGGAAAAGAGTCTCAAAGTCCCTTGGACTTCAAGGAGATCCAACCAGTCCAGCCTAAAGGAGATCAGTTCTGGGTGTACATTGGAAGGACTGATGTTGAAGCTGAAACTCCAATACTTTTGGCACGTGATGCGAAGAGCTGACTCGTTTGAAAAGACCCTGATGCTGGGGAAAAGCAGGAGGAGAAGGGGAAAACAGAGGATGAGATGGTTGGATGGCATCACCGGCTCAAGGGAGCTGAGTTTGAGCAGACTCTGGGAGTTGGTGATAGACAGGGAGGCCTGGCGTGCTGTGGTCTATGTGGTCGTGAAAAGTCAGACATGACTGAGCAACTGAACTGAACTGAACATTGCAAAAAGGACTTCACATATTGAATAATTACTGGTATCCAATCTCATGTTTAAGATTAAGTTCCAGATATTCATTTAGCATACAGTCATATGATAGCCAAAAGAAAATCATGTTGCTGTGGTAGAACATTTGCAAATATCCCTTGAAAAGTCATTTTTCAGGCAATATATTATACACTATTAAATATTTTTTTTAAAGTGAGGACTGTAGTTACACAAAATTGAATCAAATGAAAATTNTAGCATATAGTCATATGATAGCCAAAAGAAAATCATGTTGCTGTGGTAGAACATTTGCAAATATCCCTTGAAAAGTCATTTTTCAGGCAATATATTATACACTATTAAATATTTTTTTTAAAGTGAGGACTGTAGTTACACAAAATTGAATCAAATGAAAATTCAAGAGCTGTGCTTAAAGTTGCTGTCAAATGTTAATTCTAGGAAAATTTCAAGATTTCTAGTATTGAGGAGATGGTGAGATAAATAATTTCTAAATCATTTGGAAATTTTGGGGATTCTACATTCCATACGTGAATTTATGAAATACTTTTTTTTTTCTATAACTGGAAATTTTCTTGTGCCTTAGTCACTCAGTCATGTCCAACTCTTTATGATCCCATGGTCCACCGGGCTTCTCTGTCCATGGAATTTTCCAGGCAAGAACACTGGAATGGGTTGCCATTTCCTCCTTCAGGGGATCTTCCTGACCCAGGGATCAAACTCCAATCTCTTTCTTCTCCTGCACTGGTAAGTGGATTCTTTCCACTGAACTGCATGGGAAGGCCTGGGAATCTTCTTAAACAACTCATATTCCCAAACTGTTATATAGTCCCATTTAATGACATTGAAAATTTAGGAATATTTCATATTCTTTCCCAATAGGCTTTCATCCTTTAGATGACAATGGCCCTGACACTGTTTTGTTTGTTTGTTTCACTGTAGAGCTTGCCAGATCTTATTTCCCAATCAGGGACTGAACCCACACCCTTGGCAGTGAAAGCACTAAGGATTTAAAAAATATTCAAAACCTAAAAATTGAAAGTTATGTTTTATTCAGTGGGAATTTTTAGGACTTCACACCCAGAAGACAGCATTTCAAATAACCCTGAGAAAACTGTTCTGAGAAAGTGAGAGGAGGAGCCAGTTTATATAGAAGTTGTGCAACAAATGGCAAGTAGTCTGAACATCAAAGTTATTGTTTATTAAAGAAAACCAGATATCTCAAGTTAAGGAATTTAGCACTTTTCTATGTATGAAAAGACTGGCAAGCACCACTCCTTACAGTGAATTTCCTCAGGGCTCACTGTAGGGAGTGACTGCAGTCTGATGGCTGCTAAATGGCAGGTATTTTTTTCCTTCCTGAGTTCCCACAGGGCGCACCTGCAATTGCTGATGACTGTGACATCCTTTGTTTACTGATATGGCAGGAAATACTCCATTTCTGTGTCAAGTCCTAACCACTGGACCACCAGAGAATTCCACCCTAATATTTTTGAGTCTTTTCTAGCCCTTGAGAAATGGAGTATTTCCTGCCATATCAGTAAATAAGGACGTCACAGTTATTAGAAATTCCAGTCCTTCAAACGTGAATTCCTGAGTCCTAAGTGCACTTAGAAAGGAGGAGAATATCTGCGATCTGGCAGCCATCAAGCTGTAGCCACTTGCTATGGTTACATCCTGAGCACTGAGGAACTCAGGATGTGAAAACAGAGGATACTGACTCCAAGGTAGCTGCAATGAATATAAAAGGAATAATTTCAGTGAGCCCAGACTCTTGCATATTCCCATATATAGAAAAGTGCTAAATTCTTTAACTTGGGATATCTAATTTTCTTTAATTCCCCAAAATACTTTTGATGTTCAGACTACCTACCCTTTGTTGCCAATCTCTGTATAACCTTACTTCTCCTTCCACATCCTGAAAGCAGTTACTTAAGATGCTATCTCCTTGGCTTGAGGTCCTAAAAATTCCCATTGGGTAAAGCATAACTCCCAACTTTTAGGTTGTGACTATTTTTAAAGTTGACACCCCTTCCAGAAAAATTTAAAGGAATATGTGATCCTTATAGCTTTTCAATTCTCTAGGTGAGCTAGAATCAAATGAAATCTAAGTGAATTTTTTACTCCTGAAAGTGGAAAACAATTATTCCTATGCCTTAAAGTATCTTAGTGTCTAATGGGGAAGGAATAAATGTAGAGGGATAAAAGCATACAATATGATAATGTGGTAGCAATAATCACAGGATTTTATAGGGAAATACAAACCATACTTAGGAAGAAGAGAAAGAAGGTCAGAACTAGATGCCCAGAGGAAGTAATGACCAAGCAAGAACCAGCAAAGCAGATCATAGGGGAAAGGGAAAAAAAGTACAGAGTCATGATCATTTCAGCTTTTTACATCCACATACTTTAATATCCTAGAATGTTTAAGATTAACATGAAATATAAATAGAACTTTATAACAACAGGCCAGTAATTTAAAGTCCTAGTGTTGCATGTCTATTTAACTAATTCTATGAGAGAATTAGTTTGCACTACAGAGTTTATTTTGTAATGATGTCATACGGGGCATCATTGATTGTTAGAGTTATCTTTCTGGAAATCTCACCCAGCTTTGGTATGCTCTAAGAAGCTGCCATGGTTCTCTATATCTTGGTCAACACCCTATTTTCTAGAATCTAGGAAAGATAATATAGGCAATCAATAGAAATTATAGTATTTTTCTCTACCCATATCTTCAGTCATAAACTTATTGCTTAAAAGAAGTACACCTGGATAGAAATCTTAAAAAACAGGCTTGTGATGGTAGTTACACAATTTCATAAATTTACTAAAACCATTCTAAATGGTTATTTTAAACCATAAATGGTGATTTATAAATGGTGCCCCCACCATGGATGATTTTCAAGGTGTGTAAATTATGACTAAATAAAGCACACCTGAATGTTTAATTTTTAAGACTTACATACTATTTCTTTCAATGCATTTTTATGCATTTCTATATACACTATATATGTTATAATGGCATCAGCCTTACTTCTGCATCCTTGTTCCCACCCACATCAGCTTTGTGAATTCAGCATGCAGCAAACCTCTCTGAAACTCTATTTTCTTACATTAAAGATGAATTTTAATATTATTTACACACCTGTTTCATAGAACAATTTGGGACATGAATGAGAAAGTATAAGATCAGTGTCAATTAGGATCCTATTAGTTAATAGAAGCTTCATAAATATTTATTTTCTTCCTTCTCTTTCTTGAAGTATAACATTTGGTAACTAATTTGCACATTGCAACACTAACACTTCTACCAGGTGACAGTATTCCACAGCAGTGATTTTTTCCCTTGCTTTCTTGGCAGAATGCATGCTTCCACCTCCCTGGTCTATAACTAAAATGAAGCAAGATTCTATGGTCCTTGACCCTCATGTCCTCTGCCTGCCTTTTGTCTGTGGAGAAATTTTAGACAAAGAATAAGCTTAATCAGAGAAGTGAGAAAATGCAGAAGCAAGGGAAAAGTCAAAGGACACCAAAGAATAATAGTTTAGTCTTTAAGCATAATCAAGGACTTCCAGTTCCTTCTCAAGGGCTATAGATAACATTCTGAGTCATATTCTGTGAGCTGTCTTATAGACATTGAAATCCCCACCAGGTGGAAGAAGTAAACTGCATGATGACCAGACTGTAGGCATGACATTCATGTATATGTGGTCAGTCCCTCAGTCATGTCTGACTCTTTGCAACCCCATGGACTGTAGCCCTCCAGTCTGCTCTGCCCATGGAATTTTCCAGGCAAGAATACTGGAGTGGATGGCCATTTCTTCCTCCAAGGTATCTTCCCAACACAGGGATCAGACCCGCATCATTTGCATCTCCTGCATTGGCAGGCAAATTCTTTACCAGTGTGCCACAGGGGAAGTCCAGCCATGACATGCTGTGCTTAGTCGCTCAGTTGTATCCTACCTTTTGTAACCCCATGGACTGTAAACTGCCAGGCTTCTCTGTCCATGCAGTTTCTCCAGGCAAGAATACTGGAGTGGGTCGCCATGCCCTCTGGGGGATTTTACAAACCCAGGAATTGAACCCCGGTCTCCCACATTGCAGACAGATTCTTTACTGTCTGAGCCACGAGGGAAGTTATGACATAGCTGCCACAATTCTGAGAATTGGTCTTAAATGGAAACAACTGACCGTGGAACTGAAGATTAACTATACTTAAAACAATCAAGATGACACTTGTCAGACTACAAATGACCAATTTCAAGATGACTGTCAGAGCTGACTATTCTCCTTTCACACGTAGCCCCCTCACTCAGCCTATAAAAGCTCTTTTCCACTGATTGTCCAGACAGAAGGGAGTCAGCCTTTGGACAAGGGTCTGTCCCCTGCCCCCCACCCTGTGGTTGCTGGAATCCAAAATAAAGCAAACTTTCAGCCAACATGTCCTCTTGAATGGCTTTGAGTGATGAGTAACCAAATCTGGGTTTGATAACATAACCTGCCTGCACTTTGGCTTACAGCTCCAGGGAAGTGCCAAGTTCTGCTAGCTTCCCCCCTTTCTGGTGCCCTTCTGAAAGCGATATCATTTTGGTTTTCACCTTTCAGTTAAGATACTATAGACTATACCAAGCAACATCAGACTTTCAAAGAGCTTCCAGGATTCTTAATAGTGAGGTCATGAGAGAGAGAGAGAGAGAGAGAGAGAGAGAGAGAGAGAGAGAGANAGCGATATCATTTTGGTTTTCACCTTTCAGTTAAGATACTATAGACTATACCAAGCAACATCAGACTTTCAAAGAGCTTCCAGGATTCTTAATAGTGAGGTCATGAGAGAGAGAGAGAGAGAGAGAGAGAGAGAGAGAGAGAGAGAATGAGAATTGCCAACCAGAATGAATTAGCTAATGTTCTCTTCTGCTGGCACCCAGAGTTCACAGGCTTCCCTTGGGTGTGTAGTTAATGCCTCACCAGGGGATAAGGGGGAATTCAGATGTCTTGAATGAGAAGCAGCTGAGAATAGGAAGCTTTGGCTTTAACACCAATTGCAGCTTAAGACCTGATTTCCAATGTGTATTTCCCTTCTCCCATGACTCATTTTGGGCAAATGCTAATGAATATAAATCATTCTCCCCATCTCAACAGCCTTGGGTGAGGGCCTGGGATCGTTGCTGCAGCCCTCAGCTCTGTGAGCAGCTCAAAGCAATGCTTCTTTAGGGTGGGGGTGCATGTGTGAAAGTCACTCAGTTGTGTCTGATTCATTGCAACCCCATAGACTATACAATCCACGGAATTCTCCAGGCCAGAACACTGGAGTGGGTAGCCATTCCCTTCTCCAAAGAATCTTCCCAACCCACAGATCAAACCCAGGTCTCCTTCATTGCAGGAGGGTTATTTACCAGCTTAGCCACTAAGGAAGCCCAAGAACACTGGAGTGGGTGGCCTATCCCTTCTCCAGGGGATCTTCCCAACTCAGGAATCAAACCAGGGTCTCCTGGATTGCAAGCCAATTCTTTACCAGCTGAGCTACCAGGGTGGTTTTTGGGGGGACTAAATTAAAGCAAGGTCACTACTTTCCAGATAAATCTTGGATTTCTTCTCTTTGACCTTCTAATTCTGCAGCCCCTTTGCCCTCTTGGTCTACTAGACTTTCTCCAGAGACCTTCTGAACACCTGAACCAACCTCATGTGGAAAAGAAAGAATGATGTGCTTTTCAGGAAAACTTATGTCTCTCATTACTTTTCCCCCCATCCACCAGCTGCCCAACACCTGGAATTATACTAAAAATTGTCATTCCTATAGTCAAGGCTTTCATTCTCAAAATACAAGTGTCCAAATTCAATAATACATGTCAGTAGTATTCCAAATGTTTATATCCTCCAATTTATCAACCCCAGTAAAAACATTTAGTCTAACAAAACAGAGATATGCAGCAAGATTTTTGCAGGAGGTGTTTATCACAGGATTGCTTATCACAGTCAATCCTCTGTATCTGAATTCAGGATTCAACCAACAGCTGATCAAAAATGTGTGGAAAAAATCCAGAAAGTTCCAAAAAGTGAAATTTGAAATCTGGCAGGCCTGCAACAATTTACACAGCATTCACATTGTATTAGGTAGTATAAGTTATCTAGAGATGATTTAAAGTAATGTTAGGATGTACGTGCAAATGCTATATTGTTTTATATAAGGGACTTGAACATCTGCNGGAGGGCATGGCAACCCACTCCAGTATTCTTGCCTGGGGAATCCCGTGGACAGAGAAACCTGGTGGGCTACAGTCCATGGGGTCACAAAGAGTCGGACACGACTGAGTGACTAAACACACCACAAGTCAGTGACAGAGTTTTGATTTGAACTTGGCTGGCTGGCCCCCAAAACCATGCATGAACCACCAGTTTGCAGTCTCAGGAAGTCTAGAACCAAACATTTGATTACCTATGAAACTATAATAGCAAGCAATAGGAGGACTGGTGGCCCTGGAGGGGCTATATTTTCTGGATTACAGATAAATCCCAGAGGCCCTCTCTTCCTTTCCTTCTTTTCAGCTTCTTAAGACAACCGACTCCAAGACCTCATCCCAAACCTACCCAAGCCAGAACCTCTTACTGCTGAAGTGGTTGTCTTAATTATGTAAAAGGTATCTATCTGCTTGTTGAAAAGCAATTCAAATAACACCTGAAGGTATAAAAATAATAAGTAAAAGTACTCCCCCCACCACTCACAGGGAACATCGATTATCAGCAGGTTTCACCTTTGC
This sequence comes from Neotragus pygmaeus, assembly GCA_006410875.1. Classification (NCBI taxonomy): domain Eukaryota; kingdom Metazoa; phylum Chordata; class Mammalia; order Artiodactyla; family Bovidae; genus Neotragus; species Neotragus pygmaeus. Next base: position 21,389 of record SJYV01014537.1, read on the forward strand.
TTAAGGACAAAGGTTTCTGTGGTAGCATCATATATGCGTTCTAAAACACTTCACAGTTTGCATATCTCACGTTAAGAGGATTTACGGAAAAAATAGGTTTGGGGAAGATCACTCAAAAACCGACAGGGGTTGGGACGCAGGAGATGGAACTTTGTGATCAGATGGAACAGGCCTTGAAGACCAAAACCCACAGTGGAGTTCTGCATCGTCTTAATGCCTTGGGCACATCATTTTTAACTTGTTTCCCTCATTTCTAAAACCAGAATTTAAAAAAAAAAAAAAAGGGGAGAATAATATTGATAGCTCAACCTATCTGGGTTGCTGTGGGACTTAAGTAAGATAAGGTACATGACTATATCGACCACAAGGTGCCTGGCACATAGAGGTATCATTATTCTGAATTACCTTCAGCTTTATCATGGTGGTGAGAGCTTGTTCACGAGCTTGCAGTTGTCCCACTTGAGCAGAAAGTTCCACTAATGTGTTGCTGAGATTTTCATTTCTAGCCTACAAGGAAAAAAACACAAAATACTAACCCAGTCATTTAAAAGCTTTCACTACTCTCACCAGCCATAATCTGTGCTCAATCTTTTTGTTTTTTCTTTAACCTTTTCAGTAACAAAGTGAGCTATTTAAGCAGTCATCAAAAAGCAACACAAACATCTATTTCCCCATCATCCTCTCAGTGCTTGTTTCCCTTCTGAATTCTATCAGTTATGTTTATAAACACACCTACTTCCTAATGGTCTTTTATGTATACTTTCAGGTTGGTGAGAAAGAGGAACACGAACGGAAGAATGAACGGCAACTGGATTAGTGAGAGATTTCCTTTGCTAAAATAAAGTAGCATTAAGAACTGTGCATCTTTTTTACTTTATGTTGAAATAACTTCACATTGAGGTATTCTCACTTATCAGGGATTTTTTAAACCATAGATCTAGATTTGATGGAGGAAACTGAAATGCATATTACTAAGTGAAAGAAGCCAATCTGAAAAGGCTATATACTCTATGGTTTCAACTACATGACATTCTGGAAAAGGCAAAACTATGAGATCAGGGGTTGCAAGGGACTGCAAGAAAGAAGGACAGAGCAGAGAGGGTTTTTAGGGTTGGGAAAGTATTTTGTATGATATTACAATGGTGGATACAGGTCGTTATTTGTAGAAACCCACAGAATGTACAACACCAAGAGTGAACCCTAACGTAAACTATGGACTTCCATGTCTTACCCAATGATGTGGCAATGACATGTCACTGGTTACAACAAATGTATCAGTTCCACTGGGATGCATGATGTCCACAGTGGAGGAAGCTAGCTGGGGGAAGGGGCAGGGCTGGGGGTGTCTATGAGAAATCTCTGTACATTCCACCCAATTTTGCTATGAACCTAAAACTTCTCTAAAAAAAACAAAGTTTATTAATTAAAAAAAAGAAAGAATCTCCCTGCTACAGACTGAAATGCATGCCCCCTCAAATGCATATGCTGAAGCCCTCCCTTCCAATGTGATGGTGTTTGGGCGGGGGAGCCTTTGAGAGGGAATTAGGTTTAGATGAGGGCATGAGGGTGGGGCCCTCAGGATGGGATCAGAGCCCTCAAAAGAAAAGATACCAGAGAGCTTGCTCAGGTGCTGTCTCTCTCCCTGTCACAGGAGGACATGGTAAGAAGGTGACCATTTCATTTACAAGTCAAGAAAAGGGCCCTCACCAGAAAACAACCAGGCCGGCACCATGATCTTCAACTTCTACCTGCAGAACCGTGAGGAAGAAAAAATCTGTTTTTTAAGCCTTCCCCCAGTCTATGGTATTTTGTTATGACAGCCCAAGCTGACTAACATACTTCCATTTTTTAATTCAACATATCAAGAGATTCTGGGCTTTCCTTGTGGCTCAGTTGGTAAAGAATCCGCCTGCAATGTGGGAGACCTGGGTTCAATTCTTGGGTTGGGAAGATCCCCTGGAGAAGAGAAAAGCTACCCACTCCAGTATCCTGGCCTGGAGAATTCCATGGACTGTATAGTTCATGGGGGTCGCAAAGAGTCATACAGGACTGAGCGACTTTCACTTTCACATCAAGAGATTCCATTAATAGTTTTCACTTATTTTACAGCTAGAAACTGTCTAGAAGAGTAATCTGAAAAAAAAAATTAAGACATAAAATAAAATCTATATTAATTATTATGAGTTATTAAGATTCACTATATTACCAAGATCTATACCGGTATCATTATGAAACAAGAACATGAAGGCGGTAACAACAACAGCAAAAAAGGCTTTCTCAGGCTTCCCTAGAGGCTCAGTGGTAAAAATCCATCTGCCAATGGATGCGATCCCTGGTCCAGGACGATCCCACATGCACCACAACCACTGAGCCCGTGAGCCGCACCTACTGAAGCCCGTCCACCCTAGAGCCCTTGCTCTCAAACAAGAGAAGCTACCACAATGAGAAGCCCGCGTACCACGACGAGAGAGCAGCCTCCACTCTCTGAAACCAGAGAAAAGCCCTTGCAGCAACAAGGACCCAGTACAGTGTAAAAATAAATAAATAAGTATTTTTTAAAGGCTTCCTCACTGTGCCTCTCAAAAGAGCATGAGCTCAAAAGATATTTGATGACTCATCAGCCAGGACTGAAAACTGAAAGATCACGCTGACATTTTGTTCCCAATATGCCACTAACATGAGGTAGATATCTGTTTCATCGGATTAGACTCAGTTATTCAGGAAACATAATTTGAAGCTGCGTGATGATACTGATCTCAGACTTTGAGAAAGACTTTTTAAATTAACCCACTGTTGATAAAATGAAGGATGCTACCAAACAAATGGCCTAACAATTAAGAAAGAGCTGTAATGAAGCTTCATCTTCAAGACAAAGCAACACTAGGGGCTAACCAAAGCTCACCATCAGTACAAAACTGTGATGCTGAATGGATGGGTATACTTTTATACACACACACACACACACACACACTTAATGGAAATATTTAAGTCTATGAACTACTTTAAACCTGAAACACAAACAGAATTTGGGCTAGGGAAGCTCATCTGAAAACCAGTCTCACCGATTGACTTTGTTGTACAGCAGAAACTAACACAACACTGTAAAGCAATTATACTCTAATAAAAAATTAATTAAAAAAATAAAACCAACCTCAAGGTCTTCAGAGAGGAGAGAGGAATGGGTTGCCTTTTGGGCCATCTCCTGAAGCTGTAGCTGAGTCTTCTGAAGAGTACTCTGGCATTCAATTTGGTTTGATTCAAGGCTTTTTACCTTCTTTGTGAGTGACTTGATTATTTCAGTTCTTTTATGTAGTTCACCTGAGGGAGATTATTTTCAGGCAATGGTTAAAAAGTAAGGGTGCTAAGGAATCTTTCAAAGGTTAATTCTTCTTTGAAAAGTTTTTATTACGAAATGCACGATACTGTACCCTAATCAAGAAACAGAACACCAGCAGCAACCCAGAGCCCTGTATGTCACTTCCTGAACAGTCTCTCCAATTTCCCACCTGCCAACCACCATCCTGAGCTTCTTCATTTCCTTGTATTTTATTACAGTTTTGGTGCAGAGGTTAAAGCGTCTGCCTGCAATGTGGGAGGCCTGGGTTCGATCCCTGGACCGGGAAGATCCCCTGGAGAAGGAAATGGCAACCTGTTCCAGTATTTTTGCCTGGAGAATTCCATGGACAGAGGATCTTGGTGGGCTACAGTCCACGGGTCGCAAAGAGTCGGATACGACTGAGCGACTTCACTTTCACTCTCACATCTTTGATCATATCCCTAAAAATAGTTTAATTGTGTGAATTCTGTTTGCTGTTTTTCACTTAAGATTATGATTCTGTGAATTCTCTAGTGGTCCAGTGGTTAGGACTCTGCCCTTTCACTGCCAAGGGCATAGGTTTGATCCCTGGTCCAGTTGCTAAGATCCCACAAGCTGCACTGCAGGGCCAAAATATAAAAGATTATGATCCTGAGATGTGTCCATGTGGCCGTGTAACTCTTGTGCACTGTCATTCCTACATAATAACATTATGTGATTATGCCAGCATTTACTTATACATTCTACTACTGATGGTCATCTGGACTGTTTCCACTTTACAGCTATTATGAACGATGTTGCTCTGAATATTCTTGTACAAGCATCTTTATGCTTTTGCAAGAGCTCCTAAATAAAACGTGGTCCCTCAGACCAGCAGCACCAATATCAACTGTGAACTTGTTAAATATGCAGATTCTTAGGCCACAGACCTACTGTATCACAATCTACTTAGTAAGATCCTGAGGACTTCCCTAGTGGCTCAGATAGACCTGGGTTGGATCCCTGGGTCAGGAAGATTCCCTGGAGAATGGAATGGCCACCCACCCCAGTATCCTTGTCTGGACAATTCCATGGACATAGCCAAGTGGGCTACAGTCCACGGGGTTGCAAAGAGTCGGACATGTCTGAGTGACTAACACTTTCACTTCACTTTTAGGTCATTCACTTGCATACTAAAGTGGGAGTATACTTCCAGAAAGGAAAATGCAGAGCCATAGCTTGATATATCTTCAACTTTACCAGAACTGTCATGTGATTTTTCCAAAGTAGTTGTACTAATTGACTCTCCCACCGGCAGTCAGTGAATCTTCCCTTGCTCCACAATTTTACCAATACCTGCTATTTTTCACCAGTCTGTTAAGTGTTAGAAGCCTCATTATGGTCTTAATTTTCGTTTGCATTTCCCTAATTTACGAATGAGAACTTTTTTGTAAATTTATTGGCCAGTTTTCCATGAAATGCCTATTTAAATGTCTTGATCATTTTAAAACCAGATACTAATGGTTATACAGGCAGACCTCTGAGATATTGTAGGTTCAGTTCCAAACCACTGCAATAAAGGGAATATCATAATAAAGTGAATCACACAAATACTTTGGTTTTCCAGTGCATATAAAAGTTATGTTTATATAGTAGTATATTGTAGTCTATTAAGTGTGCAACAGCTTTATGTACAAAAATCAATGTGTAGACCTCAATTTAAAAATACCTTATTGGGACTTCCCTGGTGGTCCATTGGTTAAGACTCTGTGCTTCCAATGCAGAGGGCACAGGTTTGATCCCTGGTCAGGGAACTTAGATCCCAAATGCTGTATGGCATGGTCAAAAATTAAAACAAAATTAAATTTTAAAAATAAACAAATACTGCATTATATGTATACATGTGTGGGTGCATACAGTTAGGGTAAAATCAGATAGTCATCAGGAAATTGAAAAATTAATCATATTTAGACTGTCACATTTACATAATTCTTCGTGTAATAAAAGATAAAAAAAAAAGCAGGGGATATATGGTTATCTCTCTTATTCTTTTGACTGTGTCAGGTCTTAGTTGCAGAACCCAGGTTCTCTGGTTGAGGCAATGTGAGCTCGGTAGGCATGGCATGAGGGCTTAGTTGCCCCATGGCATGCAGGATCTCAGATCCCCAACCAGGGATCGAATCCACAGCTCCCATTGGATTCTTAACCAATGGACCACCAGAGAAGTCCCTACTTTTCTATAAACAGATCTAGTATTTCCTCCTTTAGGACATTCTGGTAATATTAACATAGTGTCAATAGAATAGTCAGATTTTAGGGTAGCACCAGAAGGATGACAGTTAAAATATGGTACAAAGGGAAATTTTTGTAAGCCACTTTTGAGGTTGCTGTAATTTTAAAAGATGACTGTTTTAAGTACTTGAGATCAAGTTCAATATCAAAAGTTTAAAATCTTTGAGTCAGTTCAAAAGGAATGGTCAGTTCAGTGGCATCTTCATTCATATTCTAGCTCAAAACTAATTTCCTTCAGGTTCGCTCTTGACCCTCCCTGTCTATGGGAGCTGTCCCAGCACTCTTTCTACAGTTAAGTATTAATACTTTGCTTGCCCTACTTTAATTCACATTGTGTTTGTCTGTTCTGCTGTGAATCTTCATGAAGTCCTCCTATCTTCAATTAAACTCTAGGACAGCAGGAACTGCGTTGAGATATTCCTTCTCTATTTTTCACATGAGCCCTTTCAGTATGCTGGCATGTACCAGCGCTAGATGGATGATGCTGAATATATGTCTGACCTTCTAATTTGCTGCAACGTTCTTCCAAAGTCAACACTTTCTGCCGATCCTCTTCCCATGAAAGAAGTTGTCTCTGATGTACTGCAACCATATCATTGAGCTCTCTATCTCGATCTTTCAACTCTCCAATGAGCAGCTGCAGCTCTTTTCGTTGTTTCTCAATAGTGGAAATCTCAACCTCTGACCCGATGTTCTAAATATAGAAAGCAGATTCATGTCAAAATAAAACCATCGACATAAATCAACCAAAGGATATTTTCCAAACAATTATATTGGGTTGGCCAAAGGAATTTTAGGGCCAACTCAGTATCTTCTTTTGCTGCCAATTCAAGGTAGCAACTTGAATCAAGAAATTTTATTTCTTGATTATAACATGGTGGCAAAATTATGTATATTTAACATATGCTAACATCTACTATGCACTCTGTTTCTATCATTTTCTGTCATACCAAACACACTACTCTTAAAAAACAGGACCAGCTGTAAAACCTCCATTGGTTAATCACAGATAAACCCATTTCTGCATTTTTTTTCTTTGCTGTCAACCCTCCTTGTATCAATCAATAATATTATCCCCCATCTTATACCCCCATCAAGCAACTCTAGAACAATCAAGTAAAGCGAAACGGAAAGTAAATATTGTTTAAATATAACTGGTCCAAATTCAACATACCTACTTAAAAACAAATTTTGTAAAGGAAAAATTTCAAACATACACAGAAGATAAAAGAAAAGTATAATGAACTCACATTTGCTCAGTAGCTATGTCTTACTACTATAAAAAATTTTGCAACGTTTCAATTTTCCTTTTTATTTTTGTTGTTGATAAAAAATATATTTTACTTTTAAATACTTTGGTATACCTCTCTAAAAATGAACATTTTTATATAACCAAGAGGCCATTTTCATGCCTAACAAAATTATCTACAATAATTTCTTTTACACATACATCATTTGAAAGTCTAGTGCAGTCAAACTGGTCTCACCTAAGTGGGAATCCAGAATGAGCCACTTGGTGGCTCCAAGACCTTGGGCAAGTTACTTAACTTTCTTAACCCTTAGTTTCTTTGTTGTGAAATGGTAGTAACACTATTTCAATGTCTTAGAGTCGTGTGGATTAAGCAAGATAAGGTCTGTAAAGCACTTCCCATTGTGTCATTAAAAATGACACACTATTGTGTCTTTAAAAATTAATCAAGTTAATCTAAAAAAGAATTGGAAAATTTTTTCCAGCCAACCTGAGGATTATAACCTGGGAGACAGTCTTTCAAAAGCTCTGAGAACCATTCTGCCTGTAAGATGTCAAAACCCAGTTATAAATGTTTTCAAGATAAAGGGTTGAAAATACATCAAAATAATACATTCACCTTTACACAGTTCATATTTGCACAGACAAGGCAAGTGGTGGGTCATTGTGACCCCTTACATGATTGAAAAAGGAATGCTATCTACTAAGGAGTTGCTTGCTAGTTCTAAGAAAAAAAC
>SJYV01014539.1:0-18144 GCA_006410875.1 Neotragus pygmaeus
CTGAATGTTGAGCTTTAAGCCAACTTTTTCACTCTCCTCTTTCACTTTCATCAAGAGGTTTTTTAATTTATCTTCACTTTCTGCCATATGGTGATGTCATCTGCATATCTGAAGTTATTGATATTTCTCCCAGCAATCTTGATTCCAGCTTGTTCTTCTTCCAACCCAGCATTTCTCTTGATGTACTTTGCATATAATTAAATAAGCAGGGTGACAATATACACCCTTGACGTATTCCTTTTCCTATTTGGAATCAGTCTGTTTTTCCATGCTCAGTTCTAACTGTTGCTTCCTGTCCTACATATAAGTTTCTAAAAAGGCAAGCCACCAAATCCAAATCACCCCTAAGCAGGAGAAGGATCTCCCAAAGAGAGGTTGTGGCCACCGTGAGGACTCCCTAGCTCATTATTTGACATACTGTAGGATCTGAATATTTTTCTTGAGGACTGTGAGACTGTCTTCAACTTGATTGGTGGTATTTACCCAGAAACAACATGTCACATTCAAGAACGTTCAAGTCACTTCTTGTTCAATGGTCAGGAGACCTATGTCTTCTCTATACTGTAATAGCAGGCATGCCAAACTGTGTGTTGTCTCTTTCTGTTTTTCCAGAAGACTGAGGCCTTCAGGCACAACGGAGATAACAAGTAATGCCTAATTCTTTAGAGACCACTTCAGTGACTTTAGAAGTAAATGAGGTTCCACTATCACTTTGTAATGGCCTGGGCAGGCCAAATCTGAGGATGATTACATGAAACAGATTTTTTTTCTTTCTTTTTAAACCATCTCCTTGCCTTTCTTGGTCCAGAAGGGAAAGCCTTCAATCCATCCTGTCAAAGTATCTATCATGAGTAGTAGATATTTATATCTTTGAGAAACTGTCATCTGGGTGGAGTCCATTTGGCAGTCCACTCCTGGGTAGATCCCATGCCATTGGATGTGCTGGGTCAGCTGGGGTCTTCAATCTCTTTGAGGTTCTTTAATTGGCAAGTGCAACAAGAGAGACCACTTGCTTAATAGTCATTTAGACACCTGTTCCTCTAGAGAACATTTGCAGTAATCTTTGGAGGATCATGTCACCTAAATGAGTAAGTGAAGTCACTCAGTCTTGTCTGACTCTTTGTGACCTCATGGACTGTAGCCTACCAGGCTTCTTGGTCCACGGGATTTTCCAGGCAAGGGTACTGGGATGGATTTCCATTTACTTCTCCAGGGGATCTTCCTGATCCAGGAATCGAACCCGGGTCTCCTGCATTATAGGAAGACACTTTACCCTTTGAACCACCAGGGAAGCCCATTAACCAAATTCCACTGGAGTTTTCCAGGAAGAAAAAGCCTTCTTTAATTTTGAAATAATCACATAATTTCTCTTGAAAGCCCTCTCTTAGCTTGAAGAGCTTTACCTTCAGTATATGAAAGAATTTTTGACACATTACTCTGTGGAACTAAGGCGGCAACTCCTTTTAGGTCATTGTTCTGTATTGTTGCTCTCTTAGCTGCCGAATCAGCTGCCTGGTTCCCTTGTACCATTTCCATATTCCCTTTATGGTGTCCTTTATAATATGGGACTTAAAACTCAGCGGTCAGACGACTGCCTCCAGGAAACTAAGTATTTGATTATCACACTTGACTGCGGAATCTCAGGTGGTCAAGTGGCCTCTTTCTTTTCAAAAGCAGCATATGTGTATAGCACGAAAAAGGCATACTTGGAGTCAGTGTAAATGGCTACTCTTTTTCCTTTTCCTAGTTCTAAAGTTTGAGTCAAAGCTTTTAGCTCAGCCAATTGGGCTGAAGTACCTGGAAGTGAAAGTTTAGACTCTAAGGTCTCAAAATTGGAAATCACAAGATATCTGTCCCTTCTTCGTCCATTTAAGACAAAGCTGCTTCCATCAATGTACCAGGTTTCCTCAGGATTGGTCAGAGGATCTTTTGGCAACCAATCTCAAGGTTTTATCCAATGCTCCAAAGATTCTAGGTAAGAGTGAAAGTTAGAGAGCCCTTGGGGTACGCAGAAAGGTAGCTAGGTTAAGAATCTCATAAGGGGATATAGTCAGGACTGAATTTTCCAACAGCACTACTTGATATCTGAGAATCCATTGATTGGAACATCCATAAATGTCCTATCCCATTCAAGAGTTGTTTCACTTGGTGGCTGGTAAAAATAGTTTGCTTTCAAGAGAGAGTTTTAAAGCATCTTCTATCAGGTATGAAATAGCTGCAAGCTTTTGAAGGCAGGGAGGGCAGCTTCGATCAACTCGATCAACTGTCTTCAACCTCCAGGATAATTAAGCTACTAGCTGGGACTCAAGCCCCAAGTTTTAAGTTAACACTCCCAAGGCTATTCCTTCCTTTTCATGGACATATAAATTGAACGCTTTACCTGGGTTTGGCAACCTGAAGGTGGATGCTTGAGCTAAGGTTTATTTAGTGTAGCCTCTGCTTCTTTTGAGGTGATCCCCAAATCAGTAAGGTTTAATCACCCCATCACTTTAAGCTTTCATATAAGGTCTGGGCAATTAGGCCATAGTCGGGTATCCAGATTCCACAATACGCAGTTGGCCCCAGGAAAGCTAGCAACTGTTTACGAGTCATTGAGGAAGGCAACAGGAGTCTTTGTACTCATTCAGAGGACAGCCTCCTGGATCCGAATATGATCTCAACTCCCAGGTAGATGAATTTTGTCTGGAAAATCTGTGCCTTAGCAAGGAAAACTTTATATCCATTCTCTGCCAAAATGTTTAGAACCAAAGTCACATGTTCATCAGGGGAACACATTAGTAGGTCAGATATATACATATATCTGACTTACTATATATATATATAATATATATATATATATATAGTATATATNAACCTTTGCAGTCAGTGCTTCCTTTCGGCCAAGCCTTCTGACAGTGCACTTCAGACACCTTTGAAATACCTGGTCCCCTGAGCCAGCAATCACAATGGTGGCGATCTATCATCAGGGAATACTCTTACATGCAGAAATGCTTTCATATATGAAGACACTAAACCTTCCTTCTTCACTCTAATAAGAATTCAAAAACAATCTTATGATCCAAAAGAAGGGGCTAAGTTATTAACAGGGTTTGATTCTCTTGACTGGATATTAATTACCTAGCCAGGAAAAAAATGTTGTTTGAGATTTTGAGAAAATGCTTACTCTCTAATAAACAGAAAAACCAGAAAGCTAAACTGTACTTATATATATATATGTAAATATATATATATATATATTTATATGGCAGTATTTCCCCATTAGATACCAGTTCCAGATCAAGGAGATCCTTCATCTCAGCTAAGAGCCTGACCAGACAAGTGCGGGCTATTTCTGAAGCCCTGAGGTAATACCTTCCAGGTCATTTGTTATTTTTCTCCTGCAGCCTCCCATTTTGGGCATCTCCCTATTGGAGAGGGCATAATGATTTCCTCAGTTGTAAGCAGGGAGTGTAGTCTCTAGGGGCTGAAAAGTTTCCCTTTACAAGGGTGGTCCCCAGCTTACTGAGCATATCTTTGCCAAGTAAGGGCATAGGACACTCAGAGACAACCAGAAATTGCAGGGTAAATATCTGTCCAACCCAGCAACAGAAAAGTGCTTTGATGAATCTTTGAGTAATTGTCTTTCCTGTAGTGCCCCAAATGGTACAGGTTTGTTTAGAGAAGGCTCCAGAGTAGGAGGTCATGACAGAGTAGGTAGCCTTTGTGTCAATCAAGAAACTCTTTGACTGGCCTGCCACATCCAGTTGCACCCTTGACTCCAGGCCCATGACAGTTATCCGTGACAGATGCACTGGATGAAGTAGACAACTTCAGTCCTGTTAAAGGGAAGGCTTGGCAGTTGACCTTGAGGCTTTAGCATCCTGAGGACAGAGTGCAGCTCAGTGTCCCAATTGATAGTATTTGTGTCAAGCCATTTTAGGAGGCTTCCCATGATTTTTACACTCTTTGGCCCAATGTCCTGCTTGTCCACAGATTAGGCAGTCTCCTCGTGGCTTTTCCTTCAGGGACTTGGTCATAGGGCTTCCCTGGAGGGCAGCCAGCATCTGGGAAGGCCTTGTCTCTCCTTCTCTACCTTTCCTGGGCCTTGACCTACCTCTCTTGTCCTCTGTTACATAAGGTATTGGTGGCCACCTCATTGAATTGTAACACTGATTTATCTAAGAGCTCTAACTCGGTCTGTTTGATATCTTAGAGCTATCCAAGACCCGAGAGCTGTGAAGTGCCAAGGGCTTTAATGTCTGTCACTCCGAATCTTTGTTATGACAAGACAGAACTGAGGAGCATACACTCGCCTGACATCTATGGTGCCATGACTCGGGTTTAACCTGGCTGAAACAACTTCATTGTGGCCCCCACAAGGAGGAGGTCATGCACAGCAGGAGCCCAACTCAGTGAAAGCTCCCATGGTTGAGGAGGAATGTGAAGAAAACCCAAAGCAAGGGAACTGACAAAAGGCTCATTGTGTGGGAGACCAGGACAGCGAAAAAAGAACTCAGCAGAAAGATCATGCGGCTCAGGCTCAGATTCCTGAAGAACTCCAGTTAAGGTAGGAGGTCCTCACTCCTATGGCTGGAGGGACATGCCTATCAAAATCTGAATTCCTTTACAATCTCTTATTTTTTGTTTCCTTGAACCCCCCACAAACAGACGGGCAGCAGTGGGCACAATTGAGGGACCCTAGATAGGCTGTTCTTTGGTATGTCCCAAAGGCACTATCTGCTGGACCCCTGTAGCTGTTACTCAAGCCAGTGGGGGTTCTTCTGCCCTTACTCTTCCCTGTGCCAAGAATCAGGCCAATGAAAACTGTGAGCACAGGTCAGGAATTTAGCAGATTTTCCGGCAAGCTATGAAGGGGATTCTTTGGCGTGTTTTTCCCACTGCTTTTTCCTCCTGTCCTTCAGCTCTCTCCTGGGACTCAAGTCCAGCCAAAACCCAGGATGCCTGGCTTCAGGACCTAATGAAGCTCAGGCTCTGATGTCTCATTGAAAAAATTTATTGAGAGACAAAGCTATAAGAAACAGGTGGATTTGTTAGGATTTAGAAAGAAGCCACTCTTCAGGATGTGAGCCATTGCCGAGGGCAAGGGCTTGGGTCATGGAATGTGGACTGGCTAGGTTTTGCCAGTGGGGTGAATTCATATGCTAACGAGTGGGAGGATCATCCCAGCCATTGGGGAACCACCCACTCCTCCCTCTTTTGACGTGCCTTAGAACGGTCCTGCCACATCTGAGTGTGTCTGTTGGCTTATAGATCGTGGATTAAGGTTTACTTGAATTTGACTTGTTATCTTGGACCCAATTAATTTTAATTGGTTTACCTTATGCTGTTGTGCTTTGTCATTTTTTTCAAAAGTTGTGCTCTGTTTCCTTCCCTCCTGTTTCATACTCCTTTCCTCAGCCTCATCAGGCCCACAATGTTGCCTCTGCAATTTTTTGGAGCTGTTACTGCTGCTGCTGCTAAGTTGCTTCAGTCGTGTCCGACTCTGTGTGACCCCATAGATGGCAGCCCACCAGGTTCCCCCGTCCCTGGGATTCTCCAGGCAAGAACACTGGAGTGGTTTGCCATTTCCTTCTCCAATGCATGAAAGTGGACAGTGAAAGTGAAGTTACCCAGTCATGTTTGACTCTTCGCGACTGCATGGACTGTAGCCTACCAGGCTTCTCCATCCATGGGATTTTCCAGGCAAGAGTACTCGAATGGGGTGCCATTGCCTTCTCTGGATCTTCTAGAGGGACAACCAGAAAATAGCTGGCCTTGGGAGGGAAATGCAGTATAATATTCAACTGCTTAATCCTACCAAGTGCTGGTCACACTGGAGATCTTGGGGACTCCCAACTCCAGTCCGGGGGGGTGTCCCAGGAGGTCAACCTGCCTTGACCTGCCTAGGGATCTGGTCCAAGAAAGGTGGTCACACCTCAACCTGCTCAGGGATCTGCCAGTCCCAGGGGTCTCAGGAAGTCGTTATGCCTCGACCTGCCCAGGAACCCAATTCTCGGGAGGTCTTCATGCCTAGATGTGCCCGGGGATTCAATCTCCAGGAGGCTGTCATGCCTCAGCCTGCCTAGGGATCTTCACCTTGACCCGGGGACACCTGGCTCTCAGGTTGCAACAGTACTAGAGCTTACACCATGATATCTATTCCCATCCACGGTGGGAAAACCAGCAATAAGTTAAGATTACAACCCCTTAATCCTACCCAGCACTGGTCATGCTGGAGATCTTGGGGACACCCAACTCCAGTCCAGGGGTCCCAGGAAGTCAACCTGCCTTGCCTGCCTAGGGATCTGGTCCTAGAAAGGCGGTCACATCTCAACCTGCTCAGGGATCTGGTAGTCCAGGGGTCCCAGAAGGTCATCACACATCGACCTGCCCAAGGATCCAATTCTCAGGAGACCATCATGCCTCCATCTACCTGGGGATTCGATCTCCAGGAGGCTGTCATGCCTCAGCCTGTCTGGGGATCTGCACCCTGACCTCAGGACACCTGGCTCTCAGGTTGAAGCTTCAGAAAGACTCACCCCTAAGGAAGTCCACCCATGAAAATTGAAGGAGATCTATTAGTTTTTTTCTTTTTTTTTCCTCCCTGCCATGACTGTCTTTCAGATGGGAACTAACCAATCCATTTCCCGGCCGACACCCTTGAGATACATTCTTGATAACTGGAAGCTGTTCAATCTTCTAACTCTGAGGAAGAGTCACTTAAAATTACTTTGTGCCACTGTGTGGCCACAATATCCACTGGGGAATGAGGAACACTGGCCTAAGGATGGGAGTTTAAATTATAATACCATCCTTCAGCTAGAATTATTCTGTAAAAGAAAAGGAAAATGAACAGAGATCCCTTATGTCCAAATTTTCTTTAGACTAAGAGATATGAAGGAACTATGTCTTAAGTATGAGATTGTTGTACACTCTAAAAGTGAGCCTACTAGGCAGATGGTGTTAGGCACAGACAGCCAAGAGAAGAAACCCCTGGCTAAAGGCTCACCTCCCATGCCCCCAGAGACTAGAGCCTCCCACAGCTCCCAAGTTGTCTGGTGCTTCTTCCTTGTATCCAAATATGCCTCCATATCTGGGAGCACCGCTCCACAAAATCCAGCTCAAGTATGTCCCTTAATTGAAACTGGAGGAGAATTTGGACGAACCTAGGTCAATAAGCCCTTCTCCCTCTTGGAATGAAGACAGATCAAACAAAATCTGGGAAGCTATACAGATGATCCAGGCAAATATATGGATATGTTCCAACATATTATTTTGGCCTTTGACTTGACATAGAAGGACGTCATGTTCATATTTAGTTAAACTGTATCTGACCCTGAAAGTACTAGGGTCTTAAAGGTAGCCTGAAGATATGCGACACAGCTTCACATGTCAAGTGATAAATACCCAGTAGGGGAAACTGTAGTCCCCTCCTCCGATCCTAACTGGAATTACAGTGACCCTGAGCACATCTGGGAAAGGGATCATTTTCTAATCTGTGTGAAAGCAGGACTGAAAACACCCCAACAAAAAGTAATTAGCTGTGCCCTGGTCTCAGCAATAATTAAAGAGCCCAATGGGAACCCCACTGCCTTTCTGGAAAGGCTAAAGGAGGCCCTCCAAAAGTTTACCAATCTGGAATTAGACTTTCACAAGGGACAGGTGATTTTAAAGGACAAATTCCTGCCCCAGTGTGCATCAGATATCAGAATTAAGTTATAACAGCTAAAGCAACAGGACCTTGCTTCCTCTTTAGATGAGATGGTGACAGCCAGCAATACCTTTTATAACAGAGAACCGGAGAAGGAGGCCAAGGCCCAGGAGAGGGAGAGAAGGAAAGAGACAAGGCATGGACAGATGTTGGATGTCCTCCAGGGAAGCCCTATGGCAAACCCTGAGTTCTTGAAGGACAGCCTAGTCCTTCAAGGCAAATGCCTAATCCATAGACAGGTGGGGCTTTTGGCCAAAGAGTGTCCAAACCATGATAAATCTTGCCACAAATGCCATTAACTAAGACACTGGGCGGCACTCTGCCCTGGGGACCCAAGAGCTTCTAGGTCAAGCTCCAAGCCTTCCATCGCGAAGGTTCAACAGACTGAAGCTGCCCACTCCGGCCAGCCTGCCTGTCACAGATAATCATTATGGGGCTGGAGCCAAGGGTGCAACTGGATGTGGCAGGAAGGTCCGAGAATTTCTTGGTTGACACAGGGGCTACCTACTCTGTCTTGATCTCCTACTCTGGAGCCTTCTCTTCTCAAACCTGTACCATTTTGGGTGCTACAGGAAAACAACAGCAACAACAACAACAACAAACTACTAAAAGATTCACCTAAGCACTTCTTTGTTGCCGAGATGGACAAATATTTTCCCACCAGTTTCTGGTGGTCCCTGAGTGTCCTACTCCTTCAATGGGATGAGACATACTTATTAAACTGGGGGCCACCCTTGTGATGGGAAGCTATTCAGCCCCTAGAGCTCCACAGCTCCTGTTTACTACTGAAGAACCCATTACACCTTCTCCAATAGACAGGAACCAAAAACTATGGGAGGACAAAATTAACCCCCAGATGTGGGACCAGGCAATTCCTGGACGAGCTCATCAAGCTGAACCGGTCATCATTGTCCTCCGAGATCCCACTTGGTTTCCTAACCAGAAACAATATCCCCTCAAAAGAGAGGCTCAGGAAGGACTACAGCCTTTAATGAATAAATTCCATGCTTGTGAGCTATTGGTCCCAATCAATTCACCATGTAACACCCCAATCATCTTAGTAAAGAAGAAGGACGGAACCTGGCAAATGGTTCAAGATCTCCAGATTATAAATGAAGCTGTAGTCCCCCTCCATCCCGCATTACACAATCCCTATGTAATCTTGGGAGAAATCCCACCCAGTGCCAAGTTGTTTACAGTCTTGGATCTCAAAGATGCATTTTTTGCATACCACTGGCTAAAGAATCCAAATACCTTTTTACCTTTGATTGGGAGGCCCAGGAGAAACACACCAACAGACGACTTGGACAGTATTACCTCAGGGATTCAGAGATAGCCCACACTTTTTTCGGGCAGTCCCTTAGATGGATCTCCTAGATCTGGACCTGAGACCTAATGGGAAAATATCACAATACATAGATAACCTACTAATCTGCTCTCCAGATAAGAAAAATACCCAACAACATAGAATTCAGGTTCTAAACTTTTTGGCAGAAAGATGATATAAAGTCTCCCGTGCTAAGGCACAGATGGTTGAGACCAAAGTCACTTACCTGGGAGTTCAGGTTACACACGACTGTCCTCTGATTGAGTAGAAGAAATCCTCCAGTTGCCCTCCCCCATGACTTGAAAACAATTGTGAGCTTTCATGGGGCTAACTGGGTATTGTAGAATCTGGATACCCAACTATGATCTAATTGCCCAGCCTTTATATGAAAGCTTTGATGGGATGATTCAATCCCACTGATGTGGGGAAACTCCTCAAAAGAAAGCAGAGGCTACACTAAAATAGGCCTTAACTTATGAACCCTCCTTGAGGTTGCCAGACGCAGAAAAAGCATTCCAACTTTATGTCCATGAAAGAAAGAAAATAGCCTTGAAAGTGTTAACTCAAAGGTTGGGATCTGAGCCCCAGCCTGTAGCTTACTTATCCAAGAGACTCAACCCAACTGCCTGAGGCTGGCCCCCTGCCTTCGAAATCTTGCAGCTATTGCAATCATGACAGAAGATGCTTTAAAACTCTCCTTTGGGGACAAACTATTTTTACCAGCCATCAAGTAAAACAACTCCTAAGTGAAAAGGCCATTTATGGATGTCTGATAAAATAATCCTCAGATATCAAGTAATGCTGATGGAAAATCCACGCCTCACTGTATCCCCTTTTGAGGTTCTTAACCCAGCCACCCTCCTGCCTACCCCTGAGGGCTCTCTTCCCTTTCACCCTTGTCTAGAAACCTTGGACCACTGGACAAAACCCCGAGAAGCATTGCCAGAAGATTCTCTGACCGATCCTGAGGAAATCTGATACACTGTTGGAAGCAGCTTTGTCTTAGACAGAAAAAGAAAAGGCGGGTATGCAGTAGTCTCCAATTTTGAGATGATAGATGCTAAGTCTCTGCCAGCAGCTGAAAGTAAAAGTGGCTCAGTCGTGTCCAACTATTTGTGACCCCATGGACTGTCCATGGAATTCTCTAGGCCAGAATACTGGAGTGGGTAGCCTTTCCCTTCTCCAGGGGATCCTCCTGACGCAGGAATCAAACCAGTGTCTCCTGCATTGCCGGCGGATTTTTTATCAGCTGAGCTATCAGCACAATTAGCTGAGCTCATAGCCCTGACTCGAGATTTAGAACTGGGAAAAGGGAGAAGAATAGTCATTTACACTGACTCCAAGTATGCCTTTCTTGTGCTACATGCATATGTGGCTATTTTGAAAGAAAGGGGCCACTTGACCACCTGAGGTTCCCTAGTCAGATATGATGATCAAATCCTCAGGTTCTTGGAGGTAGTCAATCTGCCCACTGAAGTTTCAGTCTCCCACTGTAAAGGACACCAAAAAAAAAAAAAAAAAAAAAGGCATGGAAGTAGCACGAGGGAACCAAGCAGCTGATCAGGCAGCTAAAAGAACAGCATTACAGAACAATGACTTAATATGGGTTGCCACCTTAGTTCCACAGACTAATTTGCCAGAAAATCATTCATATACTGAAGAGGAGACTCTTAAAGCTAAGAGTGAGGGCTTTCAAGAAGATCATATGGGGTGGTTCAAAAGGGCTCCTTTTACTGCCTGGGAACCTCCAATGGAAGTTGGTTAACTCCTTACATGCCACCACGCATTTAGGGGAAAAGAACCTCTAAAAATTACTAGAGAGGTCCTTCAGAGGAACAGGCCTCCAAACAACTATAAGGTGGTGGTCTCCTCTTGTCCCATTTGCCAATTAAACAACTCCCATGGAGTTCGAAGTCCTCAGCTGCCCAAGACCAACAAATGATGTGGGGTTTACCCAGGAGAGGATTGCAGATGGACTTCACCCAGATGCCAGTTTCTCAAGGGTATAAATACCTGTTAGTCATGATAGATAGATACAGTCTGGATTTCCCACCCAGACTGAGAAGGCTGAAGAGGTAGTAAAAAACAAACAAACAAACAAACAAGCATAAAAAACTGCTGCATGAAATCATTCCAAGATATGGTCTGCCCAGGTCATTACAAAATGACAGTGGGACATCATTTACTTCTAAGGCCACCCAAGGGGTCTCTAAGGCATTGGGCATTACTGATTATCTCCATTGTGCCTGGAGTCCTCAGTTTTTAGAAAAAGTAGAAATAGCCAACCAATTTTTAAAATCAGTGATAAAAATGATAACCCAGGAGAACTCTCTGGGATGGAAGGAGGCTTTACCAATAGCCCTTCTCCGCACCCATATTGTCCCTGTTCCTTAGTCCTCATGAGATGCTATATGGGAGACCTTTTGTTTATGTAAATGACCTTTCCCTAGATCCAAAGGTTCAGACCCTCCAGTCTTATACCATGGCCATTGGGAAATTCCAACAGAATATATGCTTGTGGGATATGAACCAGGACCCAAAAGACTCTAAGGAGTCACCATTATATGCTCCAGGGACACAAGTCCTAATTAAAGTCTGGAAAGATGGGTCCCCAAAGACTCAACTCCAGCCCACATGAAAGGGTCCCTAACCTCTAATACTTTCTACCCCCACAGCAGCCAAGGTATAAGGACGTGAGTCCTGGATTCACTACTCAGAAGTCAAGCCATGGAAGAAAACAGAAGATAACACTCAATACACCTGTGAGCCCTGAGGAGATCTCAGATACCTATTCAGAACTACACATGAGTGCCATTCTAATGAACCCCCAAAATCTAGTTTTTTGGAATAAGATTTATCAGGACAACTCTAAAGAGCAACCCAGCTTGGTAGGGACTATACTCCAAAACAAGCAAGGGATAAATCTTCTGATCCCTGAATAAGGAGGGACTTGAGCCATCCTGGCAATGGGAATTTAGAATTGGCTAATGCCCCTACTAGTCCTGTTACACCATACTGAGGCTACTTATGACTCTTCCATGCATTATTAATTGTCTAACCCGTTTTGTCTCTGCTCAGGTCAACAAGCTACAGCATACAGTGCCAGCTCAACAAAGATATAAAACTATGGCCGACCATGAAAAATATCACTCACCGTTAGATAGACACCACTATGAGGACTCTGAGGCATGAGATTAGCAAGAGCAGGAGGCCCAATACCCCTCGCCATCCCAATTCAGCAGGAAGTATCCAGAAAGACCTCAAAGCCCCTATTCCCAAAGAATTGGGCCTCCCATCTCTTGAGGGGGGAATGTTAGGTAGTTAGAATAGGAAACATGTGTGTAAAATGGTGATGACTAAAAGACAAGGAAGGGAGAAGCCCATGAAAATAGAACAAAGAAAGGTCAAAGGAAGATCGAGGACCAGAGTGAGGACTTCAGGTAGAACAAACAACACTCCTGCTTCGCCCAATTTGCATAGGACAGGCCCAGGGGGAGGAAAAACATAAAAAGAGGAGCCAAAGGGCTCACTCTCTCTCTCTCCCTCTCTTTCTCTCTCTCTCCCTCTCTCTCCTGCCTGCTGGCATGCTCCTCCACTCTTCTTTTCACATCTTTGAGTTGGCAGGACCTCATGCATTGAGGATGCATTCTCCTGCTATCTTCTAAATAAAATAGAGCTGTAACATTGATTTGTCTAAGAGCTATAACATGGTTTGTCCAACACCCGAGAGCTGTGACATGCCAAGGGCTCCAAATCTTTGTTGTGATGAGCCAGAACCGAAGAGCAAGAATATGAAGTTATCCAGCCCATGAAAACCCTCCATGTCACAGCTCGTGGCCACACTTGCCCTCTGTGATGGCCCACACTGTCTGTGGAGTGTGCCTTTTTGGATTTGAATAAATAAATCCATTTTTTACCCATCTCTTTGTTTCTCACTGATTTCTCTCTGTGACGAGACATCAAGAATCTGAGCTTCACTAGGTCCTGAGGGTTTGAGTCGCTGCCAGACATGACTGAGTGACTAAGCACATCACAACACAGAGTCCTGGTCATGTGGCTTCTAGTCCCAGTCTTAGGTAAACAGTTTCAAACACAGCTTTCAGAAGTGGAAGGATGAGGACCTCACCAATACTTTTAAACAATGGCACAGATGGAGGGAGGAGCTGAAGGACAGCAAGAAAAAGCAGTGGGAAGAATATGCCAAGGAACCCCCTTCATAATCTTCCAGAAAAACTACTAAATACCTGACCTGTGCCCACAGTTTTCTTTAGCCTGATCCTTGGCACAAAGGAGATTAAGGACAAAAGAACGCTCACCTGCTTTGCCAATAGCTACTAGGGTGCAGTGGATAGTGGGGCTTTCAAGATATATTGGGAAGTAGTCCCTGCCAGAGGCCCTCAATTGCACCCACTGTCACTTACCTCTTCACAGGGGGTTTGAGGAGACAAGAAATGAGATGTTGTATAATAATTAAGACTTTTTTAGTCATATGCCCTTCCTGCCACAGGACCGAGGACTTCTTACCTTCACTCGAGGTCTTTTGAAATCTGAGACTGAGTTGCATGAGCTTTCTTCCAAATTCGTTTTTGCTGCCCTGGTTTCCAGCATACTGGGCTTCTCCTGACTTTTATTGCTCTGGGTTTCCTTTGTGTTCAACTTCCACAGGGTGAGATTTTTGCCGAGTTGAGCTGCTTCTGTGCTTGGTTTACACCTCTCTGGGGCTGAGCCAAAATTGCTTCAGCCATTTTACATCCAAATCACAGACCCAGGTATTTTTGGTAGAGCGTGCAATTTCCTCTGTTCTGTCTTGCTGCATCAAAAGTTTGACATGGCGAAATGGTGTTACACTTCAGAGTTTTATTCTGCAAACAAAGGACAGCACATCTTCGAGGCAAAAAGAAGTACCATCCCCAAAGCAGGAACGTCAACCCGTCATGGCTCCCTCTTTTTATGTTTTGTCTCCTCCCCCTGAACCTGCCCTATGCAAATTAGGGCTAGCTAGGAAGGGAGCCTGTTTGTTTCACCGGAGGTTCTCCCTCTGTTCAACAATAACTTTTCACAAGCTCATGTAGTGATGCTCTATGATATAAAACATCATAGGTTTGTTGATGTAGCTTGTAACTTCCCTCGTTCTCTCTTGCCATAGGCAAAATTTGAAGCAAGGTATGGGCCAGTGTTACAGCTTCGTTTTACAGCTCAGTTTTATTTGGCAACCAAAGGAGAATACATTCTCAAGGCATGAGGGTGGGCTGATCAAAAAGATGGGAAGAAAAGAGATGCCCCAGCTCAATTTTGGCTCTACTTTTTATGATTTTTCTCCTCCCCCAAGCCTGTCATATGTAAATTGCACTAGCCAGGAGGGATGTTTCTTTTACCTGAGGCCGTAATTCTGGTCCTCGGACTTTCCTTTGTTCTATTTTTATGGGCTTTTCCCTTCTTTGTCTTTTAGCCATGAGCTTTTGGACTTGTTTTTCCTATTCTATCTACATAGCAAGTTGTATCCTAACACTTCAAGGGTATAAAATTTGCACTTATTTCTCAAAAATTGTTGTCTATTTTTTCTATTTTGTAATATCATCTCTAATACTGCCATTGTTAGTAGTGACTGGATCTGTTAGTATTATTTGGTTGCTAAATTTTCTTTTCTCTTTATTACATTAATTTCTTCCAGTTTTCTTTTTCTTTCTTTCTTCCTTTTTTTTTTATTCTTTCATGCCCATCCTGCTTCTCTTGTATTTTAATTTTCCACCAAAAAAGGATAATTCTTTTACATTAAAAAAAATAATAATTACTTCTATTTGTGTAAGATTTTCATTCTTTAAACGTTATTATATCTGATATTTTCAGTTTCACATATTACCTATCTTTGAGTACTTAATTCTGTTTTCTCAAAAAAATATGTGTTCAGTATAAAAAGATCCTTCACTTTGGGTTTGATTTTTTATTTTAAATTCTAAATCTGGCACTAATCCATAAATCTAAATTTTCCAAAATACTAGTCTCTGAATTAGAGACAATCTATAAAGAGAATGAAGTATAAGAAAAATAGATGAATTTTCATCATATTATAGTCCATATTCATTTCCTGACTTGAATATTATTTTTTCTTTGATTAACTTCAAACAGGTTGTACCTTTAATCACTACTCATTATCTTATATTCGTCACTTAGTATATTACAGAAATTCTTATAAAGTATCATGATTAGAACTATTTCAGGTTTTTTTGTTGCTGTTATTGTTGTTCATCTTTCAATGAATGATATCCATTATTGCTCAAGGAGATATTTAAACTGAGAAGAGTATTACAAAATGAATAGATGAATGAATCACAAATGTTTTCATTGTAATTCATTTGCCTTTACTTAGAAGTAGAAAAGCACATATATGCAGGTCAAAGAGGTATTTTGACACTGAACTATATAATTTAAGCATGAAAATTAAAATTGCCAGAAAATAAGTAAAGACAAAAATTACTGTACAAATTGCCTATTATTTTATTCAGCATTTGAGTAATTATATAAAGTATGGATATTGGAGAACATCACTTATATAAATAAAATTTTTAAATAAAATATCCCTGTATATATTTTCAAGAATGATTAAAAAAAAAAAAACCAAAAAACCTTAAAATTACATACATGTGAGTTTTCTAGTTCCAAAGAATAGCAGGGAAAGAAAATAAAACCTTCTTAAGTGAACAATGCAAAGCAATACAGGAAAATAATAGAATGGGAAAGACTAGATATTTCTTCAAGAAAATTAGAGATGCCAGGGGGACATTTCATGCAAAGATTGACACAATAAAGGATGGAAATGGTATAGACCTCGGAGAAGCAGAAGATATTAAGAAGAGGTGGCAAGAATGCATATAAGAACTTCACAGGAAAAGATCTTTATGACCCAGCTCACCATGATGGTGGGATCACTCACCTCTAGTCAGACATCTTGGAATGTGAAGTCAAGTAGGCCTTAGGAATCATCACTCTGAACAAAGAGAGTGGAAGAAATGGAATTTCAGATTAGCTATTTCAAATCATAAAAGATGATGCTGTGAAAGTGCTGTACTCAGTATGGCAGCAAATTTGGAAAACTCAACAGTGGCCAGAGCACTGGAACAAGTCAGTTTTCCTTCCAATCCAAAATAAGAGTAAAGCCAAATTTTTTTCAAAGTACCACACAATTGCACTCATTTCACATGCTAGCCAATTAAAGCTCAAAATTCTCCAAGCTAGGTTTCAACAGTTTGTAAGCTGAGAACTCCCAGGCGATCAAACTGGATTTTCAAAGGGCAGGGAACCAGAAATCAAATTGCCAACATCCGCTACATCAGAAAAAAAGAAAGACAATTTCAGAAAAAAAACATTTACTTCTGCTTCATTGATTATGTTAAAGCCTCTGGCTGTGTATCACAACTAACTGTGGAAAATTCTTAAAAAGAGGATATACCAGACCACCTTACTTACGCTATGTGAAATCTGTATGCAGGTCAAGAAGTAGCAGTTATAACTGGACATAGAACAATGGACGCGTTCAAAATTGGGAAAGGAGTACATTAAGGCTGTGTGTTTTCACCCTGCTTATTTAATGTATATGCAGTGTGCATCAAGAGAAATGCCAAGCTGGATGAAGCAGAATCCAGAATGAAGATTTCTGGTAGAAATATCAGTAAACTCAGATATGCAGATAACACCACCCTTATGGAAGAAAGTGAAAAGGAACTAAAGAGTTTTGATGAAGATGAAAGAGAAGAGTGAAAAAGCTGGCTTAAAATCCAACATCCAAAAAACTAAGATCATGGCACCCAGTCCCATCACTTCATGGCAAAAAGATGGGGAAACAATGGAAACAGAGCCAGACTATATTTCCTTGTGCTCCCAAATCACTGCAGATGATGACTGCAGTCATGAAATTAAAAGATGCTTGCTCCTTGGAAGAAAAGTTATGGCCAACTTAGATAGCATATTAAAAAACAGAGACATTATTTTGCCAAAAACTTCTGTCTACTCAAAGCTATAGTTTTTTCAGTAGTCATGTATGCATGTAAAAGTTGGACCATAAAGAAGACTGAGCACCAACACATTAATGCTTTTGAGCTGTGGTGTTAGAGAACACTCTTGAGAGTTCCTTGGACAGCAAGGAGATTAGTCCTGAATATTCATTGAAAGGACTAATGCTGAAGCTGAACCTCCAGTACTTTGGCCACCTGATGTGAAGAGCTGACTCGTTAGAAAAAAATCTGAAGCTGGGAAAGATTAAAGGCAGGAGGAGAAAAGCATGACAGAGGATGAAATGGTTGGGTGGCATCACTGACTCAATGAACAGGAGTTTGAGGAAGCTCTGAAAGTTGGTGAGGTACAGGGAACTCTTTTGTGCTCTAGTGCTTGAGGTGGAAAGAGTTGGACATGACTGAGGGTCTGCACAACAAGAACAAGTAAGTTTTCTAAAAACAATTAGGATCATATTAGGAATTAACCTTGAAGTTAAAATTTAAATATACATAATGCAATAAAATGACTGGAAGTGCTTGGAAAATGATAATCATTTATGATGTGAAAATAAAATAACAAGGCATTAAAAGTTTTATTGGAAAATGATTGCTTTACAACATTGTATTGTTTCCTGCCATAAGTTAATACCAATCAGCAACAGGTATACATATGTTGACTCCCTCTTAAACTCCAATTCCACCTCCCTCCTCATCTCACCTCTCTAGTTTGTCACAGTCTTTGGTTGAGCTCCCTGTGTCACACAGAAAACTCTCACTTGCTATCTATTTTACACATAGTAATGTATAAAAGTGAAAGAGGAGAATGAAGCAGTTGGTTTAAAGCTCAACATTCAGATAACAAAGATCAGGGCATCCAATCCCATCACTTCATGGGAAATAGATGAGGAAACAGTGGAAACAGTGTCAAACCTTATTTTTTTGAGCTCCAAAATCGCTGCAGAAGGTGATTGCAGCCATGAAATTAAAAGACCCTTACTCCTTGGAAGGTTATGACCAACCTAGATAGTATATTCAAAAGCAAAGACATTACTTTGCCAACAAAGATCCGCCTAGTCAAGGCTATGGTTTTTCCAGTGGTCATGTATGGATGTGATAGTTGGACTGTGAAGAAGGCTGAG
>SJYV01014540.1:0-44887 GCA_006410875.1 Neotragus pygmaeus
CTGGAACAGCTTTATTGAGATATAATTCACATACCAGACAACTCTCCCATTTAAAGTGTATTAATACAACAGCAGTAGCAACAGACTTAAAATCTAGGTATCTGGGAATGACAGTTTCAGAAAGAGTAAGAACCTTATTCTCTGCACTAGGACAAGAACAACCACATCATGTAACTGGTAGAAGTTATTGAGATCTCCTAGATCTGGTCTAGTTGCTTGATTTTTCTCCAGTTCTGAGGATACAGCATGATGCCAATTCTAAACATGCCTTTCATATTCTTTAATAAGTTTAGGTTCCTTCCTGTCTTAGGACTTTTACACCTGCTAGTTCTTCTGCCTTGGAATGCTCTTTCTCTGCATGGCTACATGCTCACTTCTTTGTGTTGTCATCACTTCAGCTCAAATAGTCTCTCTTCAGCCAATCTAAAGTAGACCACACTCAGTCCTTCATTGTTCTCTTACCTTTAAAAAAAATTTCCATACTAATTACCGTCTAACCCACTATATGTGCATGCTAAGTCACTTCAGTCGTGTCTGACTCTCTGTGACCCTACAGACCGTAGCCTACCAGTCTCCTCTGTCAGTGGGATTCTCCAGGGAAGAATATTGAAGTGGGTTGCCATGCCTTCCTCTAAGGGATCATCTTCCTGACCCAGGGATTGAACCCACATCTCCAAAATCTCCCGCATTGATAAGCAGGCTCTTTACCGCTAGTGCCACCTGGGAAGCCTATAAATACACATGTAAGGTATATAAACATATTATGCTTTTTCAAAATTGATCATTCCCTGCTTTGTGAAATGGGTCAAAGTGCTTTTCTCCTCCCTGACCAACAAGGCAATGGGGAGACCTGTTGGAGAAAGAAATTTTTCCTGGTTCCTGTGTACACTGCTAGATTCTTGCAGCACTAGTAGCTTCTCCACCCACAGCTTTCCCACTGCCCAGCTCCCACTCTGGGCACCTTCCCTTGAACCCAGCTCCCAGAGTGCATCTAGCGTCCATCTTCTGTAGCATGAGCAGGTTCCCCAGCACCCACCTCCCATTGCACTTGCACCTCCAGTGTTCCTGCAGTGCATTGTGGTCAACATGACTCAGCTATAGTATTGTTGGGTATTTGGTTTTCATTAGGGTGTTTGGAGTGACAATCCTTCACATATGCCCAATAGTAGGAATGTTGAATCATATGGTATTTGTACTTTTAATTTTTTGAGGAACCTCCATACTGATTTCCATAGTAGTTGTACCAATTTACATTCCCACCAATGGTTTATCAGGGTTTCCTTTGCTCCACATCTTCTCCAGGATTGGTTAACTCATTATCTCTTGTCTTTTTGATAATAGACAATCTAACAAGTATGAGGTGATATCTCATTGTGGTTTTGATTTGCATTTGTCTGATGATTAATTATATTGAGTACCATTTCATGTAACTGTTGATCATTTGAATAGCTTCTTTGAAAAATGTATATTCTAGTCCTTTGCCACTTTTTAATTTGGATTATTTGTGGTTCTTTATTTTGAATTATATTAGTTCCTTAAATATTTTCAACATTAACTGCTTTTCAAATTTATCAATCAGGTTTATAAACATATTCTCCCATTCCATAGGTTTCCTTTTTATTTTGTTGATCTTCTCTTTTGTTATATGGAAACTTTTTAGCTTTATGTAGTTCCATGTGGGGTTTTGTTTGGGGTTGGGGGAGGAGGGTTGGGCTTTTTTTGTTTGCTTTTTGGTTTGTTTTTGCTTCTCTTGTTTGTGCTTTTGGTGTTATATCTAAAAAATTCAGTGCCAGGAAAAATATCAAGGAGATTTTTCCTATGTTTTCTTCTAGGATTTTTATAGTTTCAAGCCTTATGTCTTTACTGCATTTCAAGATAATTTTTACAAATGGTGTTAGATAGTTGTCTTATTTCATTATTATGAAAGTGAATATCCAAATTGGCTAACACAACTTATTGAAGATACCACCCTTTCCTCATTGAACATTCCTGGCTTCATTATCAAAATTAGTTGACCATATAAGCATGGATTAATTTCTGTGTTCTCCATTGGGTTCCATTGATCTATGTGTCCATTTTTTATGCCAGGAAAATACTGTTTTGATTAGTAGAGCTTCATAATACAGCTTGAAATCAGGAAGTATGATTGAGAGGGTAACAGGCAGGAAGGCCCGGGGTCTTCCGGAGGAAATAGGCTGCAAGTGTCAGACATTTTTTATCTCTCTTGTAAGTGGTAGGAGGAAACAAACTAGTGTTACACTTTTTCCCCTTATCTATACAAATTTAAAAAAGATGTTTTGCCATACATCGATATGAATCCACCACAGGTGTACACGAGCTCCCAATCCTGAATCCCCCTCCCATCTCCCACCCCACAACGTCTCTCTGGATCATCCCCGTGTACCAGCCCCAAGCAACCTGCATCCTGCATCCTGCATTGAACATAGACCGGCACCTCGTGTAAAGTAAAATAAATTAAAAAAAATAAGTAAAAAATATAAATACATAAATAAATCAATAAAATCATGAACATTAAAAAAAAGGGAGGTTTCTCTTAAAATTCTGTGTTGCCATAATGGTGACACCTGGTTCTACATGGACTTAACTTTTTTCAAACCTTGAGCTGACCAGTGCATTTTTCTTATGGAAATGTTTGTCTTAAGCTATGTTAATGTGCTATGTATTTACCCCAGACTCTGTCTTCAAGTGGGATCTGCCTAAATGCTCAGAACCGACTTGAAAAACCAGTATGTTATACTCATACATTGTTCTCCTAATCTATGTTAATGAAACTATATATTTTTATGGAAATCTGCCTTTTTTCAAGATTCATTTCAATCATTTTATGGCCCAGATGACTCACCTGGTGCCAAGATTATCTCAAAATGCATCTTGTGGGTGAGGGACCTGGTGCCATACTCTGAGTTTTGAGGCATTTCCTTTCTTTAGTTAGCAGACTGCTAGTAGCGATATAATATCCAGCTAAAGACTAGCATGGGGGTATTCTTTCTGCCCCCTTCTGATGTCTATGTCAGAAGCTTTCTCTATCTTTTTTATACTTTGATAAAACTTTGTTACACAAAAGCTCTGAGTGATCAAGCCTCGTCTCTGGCCCCAGATTGAATTCTTCTCCTCTGGAGGCCAAGAATCCTGACGCCTTTCATGGTTTAGCAACTACCTTTCATGTTGCCTCCAACTTTGTTCTTCTTCCTCAGAATTCCTTCAGTTAGCAGTCTTCTGTAGTGCTACATGAACTTTAGGATTGTTCTACTTCTATAAAAAGTGCTATTGAAATTTTAATATTTTATATTTATTTAATATTTTTGTTATTTTATTTTATATTTTTAATTGAATCTATAAATGGCTTTGGGTAGGATGGACCTTTTAACAATATTAATTCTTCCAATTCATAAGCATGAATATCTTTCCATCTGTTTGTGTCTTCATCGATTCCTTTCATCAATGTGCTATAATTAGTGCTGTACCTTCTTGATTAAATTTATTCCTAAGCTTCATTGTTTTGCTGTTATTGTAAATGGGACTGTTTTATTTCTTTTTAGGTAGTTCATTTTAGTGTATAGAAACAAAATTGATTTATTATATGTTGATTTTATAAACTTCCACTTTATTAATTCTAACGGTTTTTTGGTGGAGTCTTTTGGGCCTTCCCTGGTAGTTCAGACAGTAAAGCGTCTTCCTCCAATGTGGGAGACCCAGGTTCGATCCTTGGGTCAGGAAGATCCCCTGGAGAAGGAAATGGCAACCCACTCCACTACTCTTGCCTGGAAAATCCCATGGACTGAGGAGCCTGGTAGGCTACAGTCCATGGTGTCGCAAAGAGTCGGACACGACTGAGTGACTTCACTTCACTTCACTTTGGGACAATATATCTATATCCATATCTGTATCTATGATCATGTTACCTTCAATCAGAGACAATTTTCATTTTTCTTTCCCAATATGGATGAGCTTTTTTTTTTTTCTTCTGTTTCTTGCTTAATTTCTCTAGCTAGAATTTCTAATACTATGTTGAACAGGAGTGGTGACAGTGGGCAAACTTGCCTTATTTCTGATTTTAGAGGAAAATNGATAGAAAGACAGAACAAATACAAAGGAAAGTTTAGGAGACATAAACAACAGAATGAGAGGGTCCAATACTCTCACCTAATAGGGATTCCAGGAAAGAACAAACACAATATTCAAAGAAACAATGGCTGATATCACACATAAACTCTTACACTAAAGAAATATCTATAAAAAACATGAAAACCAGCTTTAAGGGAATGTAAATCATGGGCAGAACAGAAAACAAATCTGTATCTAGTAAATGGGGGAGGGTAAAAAGACTTAAAGGGAGACAAGATTTCTGCACCAACAATGCAATAAAAAACTAGGCAGAATCTCTNAAAAACATGAAAACCAGCTTTAAGGGAATGTAAATCATGGGCAGAACAGAAAACAAATCTGTATCTAGTAAATGGGGGAGGGTAAAAAGACTTAAAGGGAGACAAGATTTCTGCACCAACAATGCAATAAAAAACTAGGCAGAATCTCTAGACACTCCTCTAAAGAAGACATACAGATGGCCAACAGGTACATGAAAAGATGCTCAACACTGCTAATTATTAGAGAAATGCAAATCAAAACTACAGCCAGGCATCATGTCAAACCAGTCAGAATGGCCATCACTAAAACCTCTACAAATAATTAATGCTGGAGAGGGTGTGGAGAAAGATGAATTCTATTACATTGTTGCTGCTCCTGCTAAGTCACTTCAGTCATTCTATTACATTGTTGCTGCTCCTGCTAAGTCACTTCAGTCGTGTCTGATTCTGTGCGACCCCATAGACAGCAGTCTACCAGGCTCCTCTGTCCTTGGGACTCTCCAGGCAAGAACACTGGAGTGGGTTGCCATTTCCTTCTCCACTGCATNATTTTTTCTTATCCTCTTCTTCTTCTTTTTGTTCATAACTGGGGCCAATATTTAACTTATACAGGTCAGGCCTTGTGACAAGCCTTTGCCGGCATTATCTCATTTAATACTCATAAGCACTTATAAAGTAGGTACTATTATCATCACTGTTTTGGAAATGAGCAAAGAGAAGGTCAGGGAGGTTAAGTGATCACACAGCAAGCAGGTGGCAGGGTCAGAATTTGGAGAAGGCATATCCGAGCCCAGAGATGGAGGTCTTGACCTTGTGATTGGGCCTCGTGTCCCACCAGAAAATAGGAAATAGGCCCCAGAAAGCTGGCTCATGTGTAACAGTATGTGATCAGCGCTTCTACCTATTTCCTGCTCTCTCCCTTCATTATTTTATCAACTGAAGAACTTGCAAAGTTCCTGACATGTAGCTCTTTTGGACGGGAACTTTTTCTCCAGCACATGATATGTCATCGACAATTAAGACATATAAAGTAATGTAAGAAAGTAAACAAGGCTGGCTAGCATGGTACTTATAGCTCATACTGCATTCTTCCCTTATAATATTCCTGTTGAATTCCTATCACCTTTTTGAGGAACTAGACAGACTGATTACTTTGTAATAGCAGGGTATACATCTCTAAAACAAGCCCTCAAGGGGGTTCTAATGTACATCTCGGATGTGACTGAGACTCTGCGAGGAGCGTCTCTATGCTGACTTCTCTAGCTTAGAAAAGCCTGTATCATCAACTGGGCTTCCCCGGTGGGTCAACGGTAAAGAATCCACCTGCGATGCAGGAGACACAGGTTCAATCTCCAGAAGATCCCCTGGAGGAGGGCATGACAAGCCACTCCAGGATTCTTGCCTGGAGAGTCCCATAGACAAAGGAGCCCGCGGGCTGCACTCCAAAGAGTCAGACGTGACTGAAGCAACTGAGCACGAGGCAGCACACATCAACTTGCGTCTCACTAAAAATGAGATGGTATCACTTGATCACTCACCTAACTCTTCTCAGACTGCATTCTGAGATTCTCTGTGCCATTTCCAAATGCCAAACTGGTCACATATTTGCATCATACAATGTCTACAACGGCCTGTGCGGCTGGCTCTAAAAATCCTTCAGAGGAGAAATTTTAAAAATATTTTTGAGTAATGGCCTAATATCGGCCTCCCAGATTGATGTGCTAAAAGGATAAACATATATTTAGATGCTTCAGATTTGATTGCTTATTTAAAATATTACTTACATTGCTTTATAGTATTATTTCTTACTACACTTTGATTTACTCAGTTCACTGAACAGAAGTGCCAAGTAGGAAACTCTTTTCCCTGACTTTAGGTTTGTGAAATACGCCCAGATGTGTGGCCTGCTGGGTACAGATCCCAGTGCCCAGAGTGGAGCAGTCTTAGGCCCAGCAGACCCAGCCTTCTATTGTCTTCACCCTGGAGTCAGTGCCTGGGAGATCCAGGCTGTCTGCAACCATGGGAAGGTGCAGCTTCCAGCCAGATCGACCTTTCTCCTCCACAGGTGTCCTCATCCTGACCCACACAAGAGCTCACAAAACCGTGAGGGAAAAGGATAAAGAATTGGAGCTTCTACACTGTGTAACTTTGGGACCACATAACACACTTTCGGTGGAACAAGGTTGACGGAACATTACAGAATCAAGCATGCCATCCCCAGAGCTATAAAATTAATAATGGAGTCAGGGTTCCCAGTGCAGAAACACTTCTGTCTCCACTGACATGCATCTTCCTGACAGCAGAGGAGGATGGGGGGGCTTGTGCTAATAGTTCCCAGACCCACACCTCAGGGACCTGGAGGAAGGGCACTCTCTATCTCTCTCTCTGGATGGGTCTGTATCTCTGGAAATTCCTGCCCTCCAGGCTGACAGAAGCCCATATGTTGACCATTAGGGCATAAAGCAAGATTCACTTAAGCCCGTCATCCAATAGGCTGTTTCTCCTCTGGCTGACTTACATGTTGTCATTCACAACACAGATTTATCGAGGGAAGAAAAGAATGTTAAAGAGCACATGTTAGAGGCCGCACATTCATCTGCTTGGAAGGCTTCCCCCTTCCTTGCATCAAGGATCGTAAAGCTACAGCCGGGACAATGTTTCTCCACTTATCTCAAGGCATTTTATTCAGCATTCTCATAATCACTAGGAAAGGTTTGACTGACTCAGGAAAGAGCGTCCCATTAAATTAGCAAATCCTATTGGAGAAGGCAATGGCACCCCACTCCAGTACTCTTGCCTGGAGAATCCCATGGACGGAGGAGCCTGNATTTACTGTTGATCCCATTTCATACTCTAACCCCCTGACCCAGGCAAGCACTAACCTACTTTCTCTCTATATATTATCTGCCTTTTCTAGATATTTTATATAAATGACATCATGTAGTATGCAGTCTCCTGTGTCTGGTTTCTTTCACTGGGCATCAGGTTTTTGCAGTTCATTTATGTTACAGCATGTGTACACAGTTCTTTTCTGTTGTTGAGCAGTATTTCTATATGGACAGATCACATTTTATTTGTCCACTCACAGTGTGGGGCTATTATGAGTAATACTGCTAAAAATACCACAAATGAAGAAAATATTTGCAACATACCTGACAGATAAGAGTACTATTTCTAATATATAAACTCGAAATGTGGGGCGGGGTGGGGGGAGTCCAAAATTCCCATTTACAAATGAGGCAAAGACATAAATTGACAATACACCAGAAAAGATCTTAAAATGACCTTATGTGAAAAGATACTCAAATTTGCTTGTAATAATTAAAACTACACTGAGAGTCAAATCAATCTTAAGAAAAATCAGGCTCCCTGACTCCAGATTATACTACAGACCTGTAGTCATCAAAACAGTATGATGGTACAGGCATAGAAATATAGATCAATGAAACATGATACAAAGTCCAGAAATAAACCCAATCACCTTTGGTCAATTAATCTATGACAAAGGAAGCAAGACCACACAATGGTGGAAAGATGGTCTCTTCAACAAATGGCACTGGGAAAATTTAACAGCTACATGTTAAAAAATGAAATCAGACCATTCTTTAACACCACATAAAAATAAGCTCAAAATGGATTAAAGACCTAAATGTGAGACTACAGACTATAAAATTCCTAGAGGATATACATAGTCAGAACACTCTGACATAAAGTGCAGTAGTATCCTCTTTGATTTGTTTCCCAGGATAATGNTTCTTTAACACCACATAAAAATAAGCTCAAAATGGATTAAAGACCTAAATGTGAGACTACAGACTATAAAATTCCTAGAGGATATACATAGTCAGAACACTCTGACATAAAGTGCAGTAGTATCCTCTTTGATTTGTTTCCCAGGATAATGTAAACAAAAAGGGACCTAATTAAACTGAAAAGCTTTTGCACAACAAAGGAAACCATAAATGAAACCAAAAAACAACCCACAGATTGGGAGAAAATATTTGGAAATGATATGACCAACAAGGGGTAGTCTCCAAAATTTACAAACAGCTCATGAGACTTAATATAATCAAAACAACCTAAACAAAAAATGGGCGGAAGATCTAAATACACGTTTCTCCAAACAAGACATACACATGGCCAAGAGGCGCATGAAAAGATGTTCAATATTGCTATTAGAGAAATGCAAGTCAAAATGATGTAACACCCCACAGCATTCAAAGTCGCTATTATCAAAAACCACAGATAATAAATGCTGAAAGAGGTTATGGAGAGAAGGGAACCTTCCTACACTGTTGGTGGGAATGTAAACTGGTACAGCCACTATAGAGAATAGTATGGGGGTTCCTATAAAACCTAAAAGCAGAGCTACCAATGACTTTGCAATCCCTCTGCTGGGTATGCTGCTGCTGCTGCTAAGTCACTTCAGTCGTGTCCGACTCTGTGCAACCCCCGAGACGGCAGCCCACCAGGCTCCCCTGTCCCTGGGATTCTCCAGGCAAGAACACTGGAGTNCTGGGATCGCACAGAGTTGGATACGACTGAAGCAACTTAGCAGCAGCAGCAGCAGCAGCAGCAGCCTGGAATTAAAGTTGTTGAGTCAGACTCTTCAAAGGTTTTCTTTATCTGGCACTAACTAGCCTGCCGCTGTTGCTGCTGCTGCTAAGTCGCTTCAGTCGTGTCCAACTCTGTCAGACCCCATAGACGGCAGCCCACCAGGCTCCCCCGTCCCTGGGATTCTCCAGGCAAGAACACTGGAGTGGGTTGCCATTTCCTTCTCCAATGCATGAAAGTGAAAAGTGAAAGTGAAGTCGCTCAGTCGTGTCTGACTCTTCGTGACCCCACGGACTGCAGCCTACCAGGCTCCTCCGTCCATGGGATTCTCCAGGCAAGAGTATTGGAGTGGGGCGCCATTGCCTTCTCCGACTAGCCTAAGCCACATTTATTTCCCATCACCCTCCACCTGCACCGTCATCACGCTGACTCCTCACTGTCCTAGTGAAGTGAATTTCTATGTCACAGCCATGTAGACAGTAGAGTTACCGTCACCTGCCGCACGGGACTTTCCCCTCACTCCTTTAGCCTTGAAGTCTTCCCACCCCTCAAGATGCAGGGCCTCCTTCAGCACCTTTCATCAAGCACACTCTCTGTCCGCTCCAAGCCCACCTGGACCATCTTCGTAAGTTCTGTAATGTTGGCACATCAGGCTCTAGGGCTCATACACTGTTTTGAAATGTTTGGTGATTTCTCATACATTTTGTTCCCTAAGGACAGTATTAGGTCTTATATTACTCAGGTGGTAAACACATACTTCCTGATTTATTAAGTACTAAAATCAATTTCTTACAAATTAATATCAACCTTCCCTTGCCAAACAGAGGCATACTTCTCCATGAAGGGCTCACCGAGGGGCACTGTGGGGAGAACAGAGGAGCTGAGAGCCTGATTTTTATTTGAAATATCTCACTTGATATATAAAGAGAACATATACAAGAAATGTGGCACATTTTTAAATGATAGAAATTAAAAATGACAGGAGACTCTGTGGCATCAGATTCAGGTTCTGTTATTGCAGACTTAGAGTAAGATTAATTAACAACCCATTCATTCGAAGATTGAGTCATAGGAACCTTAGGAATTTCTAAGTGAGATACATATAAGAGACCCAGAGAAGTGAATTTGTCCAAGACTACCCAATTAGTAATCAGTAGAAATAATCATAGGCAGCATCCATCTCCTAATCTATAATGCAGGGCTCTTTATTATATGAAATTTGCAAAATTCATAGGCATATGAAATTTGCAAATTTTAAGAAGAGATTTACCACAGCAGCACAAAATAAGTGTCATGGGGAAAGCTTGAAAGAAGTATGCAGATACATTATTTTAAAGTACTTTAACGTTCTTTTATTTGTAACACATTAATACAGTAATTAGAAATATTTTTTTCTATTTCCAAAAAAGTAAAGGATATCTATTTGA
Source organism: Neotragus pygmaeus (assembly GCA_006410875.1). Classification (NCBI taxonomy): domain Eukaryota; kingdom Metazoa; phylum Chordata; class Mammalia; order Artiodactyla; family Bovidae; genus Neotragus; species Neotragus pygmaeus. The sequence continues at coordinate 10,367 of SJYV01014540.1, forward strand.
TAAATTCTTTGTTGTTAGTAGTTATGTCAAAGACTTAGAAATAAGAAAATTAAATTTTCTTTTTTTTGAAATAAAATCTTTTTTAAAAACTTCGCAAATTCAATCTAATTGTCCCTGTCAAGTCAGGGTACTTTTTAGTGTATCCTAAATGTATAGTAATTCTAGCAAGCTTGTATTCTAAAAGGAAATGCAGATTTACAGATCATGTCTATACTATAAAATAGCATTGGCTGTAAAAGGTATTTTGGTATGTTAGCAATGAAATCTGATGAACTAGCCTGTAATCCCACTGATAACAGTAAATGAAAAAGGCCCCCCAAAGAGTAAAAGAACTGAGTATTTGGTGGCAGCTAAAAGTAACATATAGAATCTGCTGCTGCATTTATTTAAGATCTTTTATCTCATCCAAGGAAATGGGTAGCCAAAAGTATGTTAGGCTCTGTAAATGCCCCACTAATGCACTTAAATATGAGGGAAAATTCCATTTAACACTTATGCTTAAATGGGAATTTTCATAGGCTGTGTGTTATAAAATAATCAGTGATGAATGAAGACATGCTGAAAAAAGAAACCAAATTATCTTTAAGCTAGACACAGCACCAACATAAGTATCCAGCTAATATGATGAACATATTTTATGTTGTTTATAACTTGCCATTCAGTTCAGTTCAACACATGTTTTATGTACTAGGTGCCAGTGATTCAGTGGTGAACAGACAGATATATTAATACTTCCTGCCATCATGGTGTCAGAATCCAGTGGGACAGACAGGTAGTGAACAAATATTTAAACAAATAAAAACTTCTGGCACATTCTAGGAATGAAAGAAGAAGTCTTTCTGTGATAGATCCTTTGTACATTTTAAGAGGACATGGTGATGGACCAGATGTGGAAGTGAGAAAGCAGTGTAACAAAGGATGTGTGGGTTTATGTCTTGACTGATGGAGTGGGCAGTCATGCCATTTTCTGAGAAGGGGAAACCTGGGGAAAACATGTTTGGGAATGGGGCAAATCTAGAGCTCAATTTCTAACAGAAGTAGGTTGATAAAAACATGGGCTGCTGGAGCTGTTAAGCAGGGGGTTGAATACAGAATGAGGAGAGAGGAGAGGACATAGATGAGGTCTGAGGTAGCAGTTAGAACCGTATCAATGGAGGAGGCCACCCAGAAAGAAAATGCAGAGGAAGCAGTGAGAAGAGACTAGATCAGGCCCTGAAGATCTTCAAGGTTTAGAAGTAAAGGAGACACTAACAACTGAAATTGAGAAAGACCAGTTTCAGGTCAGGAGGAAAATCAGGAGACTGCAGTGTTACAGAGGTCAAGAACATAGTGTTATAAGAAGGAGGGATGGGCTATCTGCATTATATGCCACCAGGAATTTGAGGATCCACCAAATAGTATTGATATAAATTACATAAGATAATCAATATACCGTGAAAATGGTGACTTAAAACCTCACCAATATATTTTCATATCATTCTCACCTATTCTAGCTGTCCTAGGACTTTTTTAGATATCATGAAATTTCTACAATAAAGCTTAACATAGAAAGGGATAAAAAACTTATTCTTTAATTTTCAAAGTGACAAATGTAAGGTAAGACCTCATAAAAGAGCAATGGAGTGAGAACTGAAACCTAAGAAAATCACATTTTGGCCCAGGTAGGGTTTCCTAGCATCTAGCCTGTGTCCCCTGCCTGCCACCCACCTGGGTCATCCACAAGGACTAGGAGGCCTATGAAGCCATGAGGGCAAAGACCAGTTCTGACTACCTCATTTCTGCATTCCTGGGGCTTATCGTAGTTTCTGGCATATAGAAGGGGCTTAATAAATATTTGTTCCATGAAGAGATGAGGAACCTCAGATATCCTGGTGGGAATTGTACATTTCGGATCAAAATAAGGCCCACCCACTGCTATTGGCTGATGTGGTGTTCCCTTGTTTTTTTTGTTTGTTTGTTTGTTTTTAATCAGGTCATAGTCACAGAGTTCGGAGGTTCTGCAAGCTAGTCACACCATGGGGTAGGTCTAGAACACCAACCAGTCTGTGTAAGCCTTGGTTGAGGGTGTGTTCCTATAGGTATTGAGCTGTTTGCTAATGTGATTTATGTGGGAAGAACCATGATATCCGAGAACTCACATCGTTCACAGCCTGCAGCTGTCAGGCAGGTAAAGCTGTCCTCTGATTTCTGAGGAAGTTCACTTTATGCATTTCACTTTGCAGAAAGTCCTACATCAGTACCGGTTTTTGCTAACCAGAAGAAATCCCAAGAGAATTTTTGCTTTACCAAAAAAGGCCAAAAGTGAAAGTAGCACTGAGCCTTTGTTTTTGGAGCAAGCCGGTACAGAGGCAGCACCCACCCAGAGCAACAGGAGTGGCCCTACTCAGCTCCTTCCCCAGGACCTACACTCAGCGTCTCAGTACCAAGGTGCCATCACCTGGAACTGAGTTCGTGAATGTCCATGCTTTATCTCCATGGATTCTGTGCATCTGTTAGCAAGATGTGTCCTAAGGTAATCACTTCTTCGCTTTTGGCCATTTCGGCTTATGAAAGTTTTTATAGGAAGGTTCTACTTCTAGACAGCAAGGGAAACCTATCTCAGGCTTTCAGTAACAAGTTAAACAACTGGTGAACTCCATTTGCTTTCTGAACTTGACAGGAGGATTGCTTGTTTTCTGCAGCAGGAGAGACCTCATGGTGACCTCTGGCCCAGGTCAGGGTTTTTACAGAATAGCCAGTGCAAGTGGTCTGTGATTAGGTGCAGGCCTTCTCTGGAAAGACAGCAGCATTCCTTAGCCAGAGATGCACCTATCTCTAACTTAAGGGCTTCTTTGATTTACAGATGCCAGGGGCAATAGCCAGAGGAGATAACCACACAACCACCCATCCCCGAAAGCCCAGTTCCTAGATCTGGCCTCCAGTTCGGCCTGCAAAATGTCACATGCACAGCATCACACAGCTGTACCTACTCTCCGAATCTCTAGGAAGTATTTATAGTTGAACATCAGAGCACTCAGCTTCTTCAATGGAAGACTAGGAGGTAAAAAATGTCTTTTGTCATTATTTTTACCATAAGAAAATCTTCCTTTACAGGTTTTCGAGCTTATCATTTCTTAGGAGCAATTGAAGACATTAACACCCTCCAAATCTGAAAAGGCTTGTAATTGAATGGGGTTTCTAGGCAGTCTAAGCTGAATGCGGTTGAAGTTTCCCCACCTCCCAGCTCCCTGCTTTGTGGGCACCTCATTCCATTATGTTCTATGTCCTCCTGCTGCCTTTTTATTACACAGCCCCTCAGTCACTACTCTCAAGTTTCAGGAAGTAAGGTAAGAAAAGTATAGAATTTTGTTTTGATTTTATTTATTTTGTTTTGTTTACCACTTACAGGCCACAAAATCTTGGACAAGTTAACTTTTCAGAGGCTCAGTTTCCTTCTCTATAAATAGAGGTAACTGCTGTGAAGATTTAGAGAAAATGCACACAAGGCTTGCAGTCCAAGGCCTGATTCTCAGTAGGAGTTCACCCAAAGTTCCCATTACCTTTCCAACCTGAGGTTTGGGTCTCTCTTCACTCAGGAATACCCTAGGGTCTTGACTCACCCTTCTGTAATTCTCACCAAAATCCACTAGTCCTGATATCATTGTTCCAGGCCTTCACTAAAGGGCTGACTTGATCTCCGTCAAGCTAATTCCAAGGGAAGCTTTGATGGATGAGATCATTTCAGAGTGCTCTTCCCAGTAAAAGAGGGTCCCAAAAAATGTCTTAATGTGAAAGAACACCCTCTCATACTGTGTAAGTCAGGGCAGGGATATTTTTGAGCGACATTTATTTAGAGCTTTTCAAATAGAAAAACTTCTTTTTCCTTTGTAAGAGATCAGATATTTAACAACAACAAAAAATCTCTCAGGTAAGATTTCTTTGTACCTGATACTTATAGAAAATCAAGGAATTGTGGATTCCCTGAAAAGTGAAGTGACAGTGTTAGTTGCTCAGTTGTGTCCAACTCTTTACAACTTTATGGACTGTAGCCAGCCAAGCGTCTCTGTCCATGGAATCCAGGCCAGAATACTAGAGTGGGTAACCATACCCTTCTCCAAGGGATCTTCCCCACTCAGGGATCAAACCTGGGTCTCCCTCATTGCAGGCAGATTCTTTGCCGTCTTAGCTACCAGGGAAACCCTATGGATTTTTCAAACTTTGATATGCTTGAGTGTGAAAAGCATCTCATGAAAAAAACCCTGAGATTCTGATCCAACAGGTCTCTGAAGAAGTCCTCACTTTGGAAAACAGTTGACTAGACCTACAGACTTTATCCACTTCACAAATTGAAATGACAAAACAAGCCAGCTCACATCAGTCAGATAATGAGTGGATTTGAACAGGAAGAAGCCACTAACTAACTAGCAAGAGTAAAGTCTGCCAATTCCAAATATCTATGACTTGACAATATTCAATCTTCTCACCACCATTGCTTTTCTAAGTGCTGACAAAGGGAAGTTGCCCAATCAGTTGAATATTAAATGGACATGATATTTTTTTTTAAAAAAAGCAAGATAAAATGACCACAACACAGCAGAGTGGGTAGTTTGTGATGAAATCAAGGGAAAAGTTAGTGTCGATTTTAAAAGAGAAAGTGAATATATATATATATACACACACACATGCATATATGTATACACAAATATATTTGATTTAAATTTTACTGAAAACTTCTGACTTATTTTGGAGCCTGGATAAATCTGATGGTAACCCATTTCTAAGGAGAGGGAAGCTGGTTTGTGCAGTCCATGGGGGTCTCAAAGAATCAGGCACGACTTAGCAACTGAACAACAACAATTCATTTTGAACGTGTTCCATTTACCATAAAGCAGTTCTGATGTCGTGCAATCATATGGAGAGACTCTCTCAGTGATGTCCTGACTCGTTAACTGTGAGTGCTTCTTAAAATGTACACCAGAGAATGTTAGCACTGACCCAAATGAAGGCAGAGAGCCCAGAGAAGGAATGCCACTGAGTTAGATTCGGGAATCTCCCCTTCTCACAGTTCTCAGATTCTGTCATATCTCACTGCCTGAACAATCAAAAGTTGGGAGCCACTCCAGGAAGATTCAGAACTACACACTTTGACCGACTTTTCAGAGCACATACCACAGAAGTCTCTAGTAGAAAGTAGCCTGAAGAAAGTCTCATCTCTACACAGACCAGGGCAAGGCCCTCAGCAGCCATTTGGGTTAAAGGAGGCTGTCTCAGGGAAAATCTGCATCTCATATATGTGTTATTTGTCCAGAGATGAACAATGAAAAAATGCTGTCAGAAATCCAAAATTTCTCTACATAATATCAAACACCCTAAATCATATTTTCACTAAAACAGTCATCTGACGGTCAACAGAACTAAAAAGAAATATTGCAAGTTTTCATAGATGACTTTGACATTTTTCTAGGCTTAGCTAAAATAAAAAGGCCTTAAATATAGTTCAATTTATGAATAATCTAGGAATCTTAGTGGAAATCTGATCTAAAACAATGGAACTGGCTACTTAAAAAAATAACAAGGTGACTCCTGGTAAATCAATACCAACCCAGAACCAAATTCAAATCTTTTTAAGTCAGAGTAGCTAAAATAAGCCTAAAAAAGAAGGGAAATAAGACAGTGAGTAAATTATATAACCTCCCTCAGAAAGTCTAGACCTGCAGCAGTAGGCTTTGTGGCTGGTGCATTTGGAGGCAGAGTGAAATAGTTACAAGGATGGGAGGACTTGGATTCAAGTCCCTGCTCTGCCTCTTACCCATTAGAGTCCTTGGGAAAAATCCGTAACCTGTCTGAACCTCTGTTTCCCCTCCCATGAAGTGGGATAATAACATCCCACTTTACTCAATGAGAGACTATAGATCAAGCCCTATTATGTGGTGGGCACTGCAAATGTGTTTGCTATTTAAGGATCAAGAAACAGAATCATGTTCTAATATATGGGAGTAAAAAAAGCAAAGTGTGCAAGAATAACTTAGTATCCTGAAGAGGCAGCAGGGATTCAATTCAGAATCTCCCCATTGTGAAGAGAAAGTAAANAAAAACGGCCAGGTGTATAGAAAAGTACCCTTGCAGCAACCCTTGTGTATGTGTTATTTTCTGAAGAACAGCAAGCTAACACGGTGTTCAGAGATGTAAAGTAACTTAACCAAGGCCACACAGCTCATCCCTGGCAGGACTAGGATTCAAATGCACGTTGGCTCACCTTGAAGCCTGTGCTGTGAGGAGATGCCCTATGTGACAGAAGCAGTGGCAGGTCAGGAGCCTCCTGCAAGGCTGACGAGGGCACTGGAGGAGAGGAGAGAGCACCCTGGCTTTGCAGGGTAACTGAGGCGGGAAACCTTTGCATTTTTATTTTACTTTATTAATGGCTGGTTGGTTTACAATATCATGTTAGTTTCATAAAGATGTCAGCAACCTCAGCATCTTTATAGGCAGGGCAGTTTTTGTTCAGTTGCTCCATCGTATCTGACTCTTTGCAGCCCCATGAACTGCAGCGTACCAGGCTTCCCTGTCCTTCACTATTGCCCTGAGTCTGCTCAAACTCATGTCCGTTGAGTCAGTGATGCCATCCAACCAGGCAGGGCAGTAGGGACTAATGAAAAAAAAGAAAACTACAGACCAATATCACTGATGAACATAGATGCAAAAATCCTTAACAAAGTTCTAGCAAACAGAATCCAACAACATATTAAAAAGGTCATACATCATGACCAAGTGGGCTTTATCCCAGGGATGCAAGGATTCATCAATATTCACAAATCAATCAATGTGATACACCACATTAACAAGTTGAAAGATAAAAAACATAAGATTATCTCAATAGATGCAGAGAAAGCCTTTGACAAAGTTCAACATCCATTTATGATTAAAATAAGCTTGCTTCCATGAAGCAAGCATGGAAGGAACATACCTCAACATAATAAAAGCCATATATGGTAAACCCACACAAACATTATCCTCAATGGTGAAAAATTGAAAGCTTTCCCCCTAAAGTCAGGAACAAGACAAGGGTACTATTCAACATAGTTTTGGAAGTTTTAGCCACAGCAATCACAGAAGACAAAGAAATAAAAGGAATCCATATTGGAAAAGAAGAAGTAAAACTCTCACTGTTTGCAGATGACATGATCCTCTACATAGAAAACCCTAAAGACACCACCAGAAAATTAGTAGAGCTAATCAATGAATATAGTCAAGTTGCAGGATATAAAATTAATACACAGAAATCCCTGGCATTCCTATACACTGAGAAAACAGAAAGAGAAATTACAACGCAAAGAATAAAATACTTAGGAATAAATCTAACAAAAGACCTATATATAGAAACTATAAAACACTTATGAAAGAAATCAAAGATGACACAAATAGATGGAGAAATATACCATGTTCATGGGTCAGAAGAATCAATATAGTGAAAATGAATATACTACCAAAAGCAATCTATAGATTCAATGCAATCTCTATCAAGCTACCAACAGTATTTTTCAGAGAACTAGAACAAATAATTTCAAGATTGTATGGAAATACAAAAAGCCTTGAATAGCCAAAGCAGTCTTGAGAAAGAAGAATGGAACTGGGAGGAATCAACCTGCGTGACTTCAGGGTATACAACAAAGCTACAGTCATCAAGACAGTATGATACTGGCACAAAGACAGAAATATAGATTAATGGAACAAAATAGAAAGCCCAGAGATAAATCCATGCACGTATGGATACCTTATCTTTGACAAAGGAGGCAAGAATGTACAATGAAGAAAAGACAATCTCTTTAATAAGCGGTGCTGAGAAAACTGGTCAACCACCTGTAAAAGAATGAAACTAGAACACTTTCTACACCATACACAAAAATAAACTCAAAATGGATTAAAGATCTAAACATAAGACCAGAAACTATAAAACTTCTAGAGGAAAACATAGGCAAAACACTCTGACATAAATCACAGCAGGATCCTCTATGACCCACCTCCCAGAGTAATGGAAATAAAAGCAAAAATAAACAAATGGGATCTAATTAAAATTAAAAGCTTCTGCACAACAAAGGAAACTATAAGTAAGGTGAAAAGACAGCCTTCTGAATGGGAGAAAACAATAGCAAATGAAGCAACTGACAAACAACTAATCTCAAAAATATACAAGCAACTTATGCAGCTCAACTCCAGAAAAATAAACGACCCAATCAAAAAATGGGCCAAAGAACTAAATAGGCATTTCTCCAAAGAAGACATACGGATGGCTAACAAACACATGAAAAGATGCTCAACATCACTCATCATCAGAGAAATGCAAATCAAGACCACAATGAGGTACCATTTCACACCAGTCAGAATGGCTGCGATCCAAAAGTCTACAAGCAATAAATGCTGGAGAGGGTGTGGAGAAAAGGGAACCCTCTTACACTGTTGGTGGGAATGCAAACTAGTACAGCCACTATGGAAAACAGTGTGGAGATTCCTTAAAAAACTGGAAATAGAACTGCCTTATGACCCAGCAATCCCACTGCTGGGCATACACACTGAGGAAACCAGAATTGAAAGAGACATATGTACCCCAATGTTCATCGCAGCACTGTTTATAGTAGCCAGGACATGGAAGCAACCTAGATGTCCATCAGTAGACAAATGGATAAGAAAGCTTTGGTTCATATACACAATGGAGTATTACTCAGCCAGCCATTAAAAAGAATGCATTTGAATCAGTTCTGATGAGGTGGGTGAAACTGGAGCCTATTATACAGAGCAAAGTAAGTCAGAAAGAAAAACACCAATACAGTATATTAACGCATATATATAGAATTTAGAAAGATGGTAACGATGAGCCTGTATGTGAGACAGCAAAAGAGACAAAAGAAAAGACTTTTGGACTCTGTGGGAGAAGGCGAGGGCGGGAGGATTTGGGAGAATGGCATTGAAACATGTATATTACCATATGTGAAATAGATTGTCAGTCCAGGTTCGATGCATGAAACAGGGTGCTCAGTGCGAGTGCAATGGGATGACCCTGAGGGATGGGATGGGGAGGGAGTTGGGAGGGGGGTTCAGGGTGGGGAACACATGTACACTCATGGCTGATTCATGTCAATGTATGGCAAAAACCACTACAATATTGTAAAGTAATTAGTCTCCAATTGAAATAAATAAATAAATTTAAAAAGAGAGGATATCTGTCCTCCATATCAGGGGTGTGTGTGGACTAAGAGGAGGACTTCGTGGGCATGAAGAGCAGGTCAGCCCGAGAAAGAAGGAAGGACCCCTGTCCCTGGGCATGGGAAGAGGGGGGTGAGAGGGTGCTTTGCTGACTCCAAAGGGAAGAGGGGAGGAAGGCAGGGAATGCTTTTCTCACTGCTCTGGAATTCATTGGCAAAATTGATGGGAAGAATCAGGAAAATAACAGGTGAAGCCTTGGAACCTTCGGGACCCCAGAGGCTCCCTGTGCTAGCCCTGAGAATACTGATCTGAGAGCTTGGCGGAGCCCTTGGTGGAGACTGGACACCTGGAGGTGTGTCAGTGGCTGGCCTTGCCTCCTGACTGCCCTGCTACAGCTCTACAGCCCCCGAGAGGCTGGGTGCCTTCAGTTCCTTCCAGATGCTGCTCTCCAGGTCCTGGACCTTCACTGGGGCAGAGACAGAAGGAATGCATTTTAATGTCTAGGAGTGAGAGACCTGTGAAACTGAAACCCCTCTCTGTACCCGGTGTAACATTAACTCCTTCAGCCTATCTGAGTGGTTACAAGTATAATCTGAGCACACTTGACTTAGTCACTTGTATTTTTGATTTTAAGCAAAATGAACAATTTGTCCTCATCAAATAAGGCACTCGGTAAGTTAAGGGATCAAAATCTTAAGGGAGAAGTTTTGGAGTCCTTTCCTCGGTCCAGCTTTCGGAAGCCATTAGCAGATTCTCTTGATGGAGGTTGAAAAGGCTGAATATACAGAGGTTTCCTTTCTTGTGTAAGAGACGTGATGCTTCTATCAGGAAGGAGACCTCGGTCCCAGATCACTGTGCCACTCACAATAGGAACACATATTCCCTGCGTTTCTTCTTTGCCCTGGGTGCAGTGCCTCAGTTATTGGCATCTGGGCTGATATCCAATTAATTGTGAAGTATCTTGCTATTTTCCTTTCGAGCCGTTTTTCTCTTCACCGAGCCTCAGTCCACTAGTTGATTTGGTTTCTTATGCCATACTGACACATCCACAGGAGATGTGGATTTAATCCCTGGGTCAGGAAGATCCCCTGGAGCAGGGCATGGCAACCCACTCTGGTATTCTTGCTTGCAGAATCCCATGGACAGAGGAGCCTGGCGGGCTACAGTCCATAGAGTCACAAAGAATTGGGCATGACTGAAGTGACTGAGCTCGCATGTACTCACTCCCTTTTAAATCATTGATTAAATAAATATTAACAAATACAATCTTTTATAGTTGTTATTAAGTATTGTTTTGAATTCAAAAGCAGCAACGTGTGCTTAATGTTTCATCTTATAAAAACCCTGTACTTAATTTCAGAAAAGATGAAGTTAATATATTCTTATAGATGTGTACAATTTGTTTGAAAGGCCCCCTCAAAATCCATGCTGGTACATTCATGGGCAAGATTTCCAGGAGCCATCAGGTGCTTGCATGTCCACTGGTGGGAATGATCCCAGGGCACCATGTCCATCCAGCTGGACCTTGGGGAGGCCGGCTAAGTATGTTCTGGAATGCAATCCTGCTCCTCCCACCCAGCCATGGAATGACTTGACTCTCTGATCTTTTGCTCAGGAACCCTGGAGCACGCAGCACATCCCGGCACTGTTTTCAGCTTTCTGTGGGCTCTTGGTTGCACTTTCCTACCATCTGAGCAGGCAGAGCAGTGACCCCTCTGTGCTCCTGTGAGTAACACACACACACACACACACACACACACACACACACACACACACACACACACACACACACACACACACACACAGCAATCCACTGGCCCTGCAGCCTCACCCTCTCATCCAGTGCTCAGGGTGCTTGAACTCTTTCCCTGTTAAACCGCTGGTCCAAGGGTGATGGTGAGAGAAACCCAGGACTAACCAGAAATGAATGAAAACCAGAGGTCAAGTTCAAGGACACACTGAACCTTGGCCCTGGTGCTTTTGGAGTAAAACTCACAAAGCCAGTGATAGATGTCCTCTTGTACCCAGGCACTGTCTTTGACCTTCCCTTGGGGAGTTGTATGAGAAGCACCAACCTTGACAAGTAGTCCCTCTGGGTCCATGAAGTGGCATCACTGCTTTTATGCCAGGGGGATAAAGTCTACCCTGGGGAGACTAGACTCGCATCTCTGGAAGGAAAGGTTTTGTTTTGTTGCTTTTTGTTCTTAGTATGGCCAGTGCCCTCTGGATTTAAAGTGAAGTCTATGCCAAGTTTTAAAATGTGTTTAATAATTACCCTTAGTCACTAGAAAATATACCTTCAAATCTTTCCTTTCTTTGTATCTTTTAAGTGTTTGGTAAATATGCACTTTGGACCTGAAAACCCTTCAGGTGATGCCATAGTTTCAGGTACCAGTCAATCAACTCAGCTAGGCATCAACCATCTCATTTGACCACATTTACGGGATGTGCAGAGACCTAGATTCGATCCCTGGGTAGGGAAAATCCCCTGGGGAAGGAAATGGCAAACCCACTCTAGTATTCTTGCCTAGAGAATTCCATGGACAGAAGAGCCTGGTGGGCTACAGTTCTTGGACATGACCGAGGGACTAACACAGGGGAGATACTGACTNCCTGGGTAGGGAAAATCCCCTGGGGAAGGAAATGGCAAACCCACTCTAGTATTCTTGCCTAGAGAATTCCATGGACAGAAGAGCCTGGTGGGCTACAGTTCTTGGACATGACCGAGGGACTAACACAGGGGAGATACTGACTTAAGTTATAAAAGCGGATATAAGTGTTTTGGGGGAGCAGAAAAAATGATAATTTTAGGCTGTCAGGTGCAGCAGATGAAAGACGTGGAAAATCAGAAAATTTAAATATCATTTGCACAGATTTTCTTAACAAATATTTTACCACATTGAGGGCTGGCTGAAATAAAGAATCTCTGTGAGCTTAGTTAGCTCATGATGGTCAATGGGACCCATACCTGCTGTGGACAGCTTTAATCTGGATGGAATTTGAAAATCTACCCATTGTCTTTGTGATCACCTGCACACACTCCTTTTTTTCTACATTATGAATAATTTAGAGGAGAGAGGCTAACTTAGAGAGAATAATTTATAGGAGAGAATAATTTAGAGGCTTTTGTCCTTTGTGAGTGTGAGGTCAAAGTTGAATCTGTTTCCCTCAGACTTTGAAATAGGCACATCTTTTTTTTAGACTAGAGCAGTATTTCTTGAATTTTAATATGATGGGAATCACCTGAGGATCGTGCTACACTGCAGATTCTGATTCAGGTCTAGAGTGGGGCCTGAGATTCTGCATTTTTTTTTTAAGGCACATATTTTGAAAAGTAAAACTTGTGTATTTTTTCCATTTTCAGGTCCTTTATTCAGTGCAGATTGCTTCATAAATTTTTACATCAAAATCCAGAAGAGTTAGCTTCAGACCCTCTGCCCACGAAGATGAAAGAGTCCGTGGTAAGATGTTTGTGCTGTATAATGTATGAGGGAGCATCACTTGACTTGGTGTGAAGTAGATTGTTGAGCTGTCTGCTCAAAGGGTGTAGACACTTTGAGTCTCTGGAAGGCAGATGCTGTGCACGCCTGCCACAGGTGTTCACTTGGTCTAATGCAATTTGCCTGGATATTCAAATGAGCCACCTTCAGACAGTACCATGCATTACTGGCCCCAAATAGCAGGCAGGATGGGCATGAGTAAAGCTTGCCCATTAAATGTTCAGCTAAACTCCAGTCCTCTCTACATCTTCTGCCTCTGTCTCCTGCTGAGTTCAAGGCATTCTTTCCTGTGTATTTTGATTCAAGGTTGACATCTGCACATCCTTGGGAGGGACCCTTGGGCTTTAGACTTATGGCTAGGATGCTGTGGGTTTCCCAGGTGGTAAAGAACCCACCTGCCAATGTAGGAGACGTAAGAGATGTGGATTCTATCCCTGAGTTGGGAAAATCCCCTGGAGGAAGACATGGCAACCCAGTATTGCTGTCTGGAGAATCCCATGGACAGAGGAGCCAGGGTGGGCTATGGTCCATATAATTGCAGAGTCAGACATGACTGAAGTGACTTAGCATGCCTGCTAGGATTTTGTGGACGAGGCCGCCATATTGGTTTGAGCACAGAAAAGGAAAAGGAAGGAGGAAATGAAGGAAGAAAGAAAATAAAGGCTGTACAAAAGAGACACAGATGTATAGAACAGTCTTTTGGACTCTGTGGGAGAGGGAGAGGGTGGGATGATTTGGGAAAATGGCATTGAAACATGTATAATATCATTATGAAATGAATCACCAGTCCAGGTTCGATGCAGGATACAGGATGCTTGGGGCTGGTGCAAGGGGATGACCCAGNTGGACTCTGTGGGAGAGGGAGAGGGTGGGATGATTTGGGAAAATGGCATTGAAACATGTATAATATCATTATGAAATGAATCACCAGTCCAGGTTCGATGCAGGATACAGGATGCTTGGGGCTGGTGCAAGGGGATGACCCAGAGGGATGGTATGGGGAGGGAGATGGGAGGGGGATTCAGAATTGGGAACACGTGTGCACACATGGCAGATTCATGTTGATGTATGGCAAAACCAATACAATATTGGAAAAAAAAAAAGTGAGTCAGAGACCATGAACATTAAATCTAGGGGGAAGAAATTCTCTTCAGCCCCTCCCTCCCAATTATGACAAGAAACGTACATATATATGTGACTGAGAGAAGGGTAATGCAAAAATACATAAATTTAGATATATACATTTAAGTCACATACATATGCATTATCTTTGCAATGAAATTCCCAACCAGGTATGTATCATAATGGTATAAAATTTTATATCAGCTATTATTTGATTTCAAATTAATATTTTTATTTTGAAAGCTAATGAAGTTCAGGAAAGTGTATTTATTAGACAAAATATTATTCTATATTTTTAATCTTCTTACATAGCAAGATGTACACCTTTTGTAATTTAGTTTACATTCCCCAGAAGTACTTCTCTGTGTGAAGTAATATATATATAGGTTTACATGAACATATATATTCTTAAAATTTTCCTCACAATATTTGTATATATATACACTGTTCTTTATATGTTATATAATGTTCATGTATATATGCATATATAAAATGCATATATAATTGTTTAAGCTTTATAGGTTTATAATGCATAGTTCTTATTTAAATTATTTCAATAGATTTGAATGACACACTTTTTACTAATCAGATTTATTTATATAAGATAATATTAAACAGTTGCTTACAAAATGTTTTTCCTATAATTCATATGCATTTATATATGAGAATTTTGGAGGGAATAGAGAAAGGTAGTTTTTTTTTAAACTTCTCCTAAATTTCTCTAATAAGTTTGTAACAGAGTTAAAAACTTTTCTTTCACCACATATCCAGTTTTTAGTTTTCCTAGTGTCAATGCCATGCTGATACAACTCTCTCCCCCATATCTTGGTCTTGAAGATGATGTAACTGAAATCTACTCCTTGGGTATAGGGCCCCAGGGATTGAACTGTGTGAGGGATTTGCATGGGGCTCAGGTCGAAGCAGAGGACATTAGCCTCCATGAAGAGAAGGAAATGATCATTTATGGAGTTATTTTAGGTCAGATACACTTTACATGGTATCTGCTATAAGCTAACAAATATTCAAATATTTTCCCCATTATTCATCAATGTAGAATTTGATTTAAAGTTTTCTTACATAAAAAAAAAGAAAAGAAAGACTGTAAAGGAATAATATTTTCTTTGTTCACCAGGAAAATGGCTTGGGGGCAGTTTCAAACACCCTTTAAGCAGGTGTATCTCTTTGGTATCAACTTATAAACCTTAATAGTTTGAAAAGCAAAACTCATTGATTAGATAATCTCCCACTTGAGTACTGAGCTTGGAGCAGTCTGCTGTCTCCCAGTCTTGCTTTTCCTGTATGTGTTTTTTTATTTGCTTGTTTGTTTCTCTAGGAATAACAGATCAAACGAAAACCATTTAGTGGGATATTGATTGCAAGCTCCTCCAGCCAGGAGATGAATCTCATTTGTCCTGGCCTCTGGGCTCTAGTCCATGGGAGCGCAAAGAGTTGGACACAGCTCAGTGACTGAGCACCCACACGTGCACTGCAGCACCGGCGCCTCATGCCTAGTGGGTGCTCAGTGCATTCCGCTGAACTTAGGAGAGTTAAATGCAACTCACCATTTCGAGACAATGTGCAAGAATTATAGCCAACACGATAGCGTTTAAAAGAATTCATACCCAGACCTCTGTGCCTTTCTTTGAGTGTGGTTAGTGTTCAAGCTAAAGCACTGAGCATTGGTTACGGCAGGGAATCAAAACACAAATCACTTACTAGGAATAAGGGTTTGTTAATTATTGAATTTAATGTTTACTTCTGGTTTTATTGAGATATAATTGACATTCAGCACTGTGTAATTGTGTCATTAATTTATGGCTGAGACACACTTAAAAGCAGGGTGTGAGGTGAAGCTTCCAGGACTGATGAGGTGCCAGCTAACAAAGAAAGAAGACACTTGACATCCAAATGTAGTGTCAACAACCAGACCTCTATTATTTATATCAGGAAAATTACAGGGATGAGATCAAACTCACAATCCCAGATTAATTTCTATAGAAGTGATAGGGTGGCCTGAGTCAACTCAAGAGTTTCCCATGGATATCTGTGAAATAACTCTTCCCCCTTAGTTTCATGAATAATGAAGATGTTTTCTGATTTATTGCAGTAAAATAATCTGTGAATTACAATGAAATCCGATGAGAAATTTGCCTAGTATACACAGATAGCATTTCATTAGTATGATCAGCTGTGATGGGTTAGGTGTTGCCTCACTTGATTTTAGTATTGTTTGAAATGCTTTGTACAATGTACTGCACATAACTTGTAGGTGATTTAATATGATGTGTGTGTTCATTTCTCTGAAAAGATTTCTCATCTAATTATAATATTTTAAGGGGACTCTCAGATTCAGCTTTTATAGTTTTTTGTGGTATAATACCATTTATTTCCCTCTTGATTTTGTTTCTCTATGTCCCTCTCTGGCTGTCTTACTCTCTTGCTCTTTCCTTATGCCTGCCTGTCTGTCTGTCTCTTTCTCTTCCTTACATTTTAGTTTATATGAGAAGTCCCTAGGAAACATGATATGCTTAGTTTCCCAGCCCCTTCTCCCATTCTGATTCACTTGGCCTGGGGAATCTACATGTTTATGAGACTGTCCACCCAGGTGATTTTGATCAGGTGCCCTACAGACTGCTTTAAGGGACATTGGTCTAGAAATCGAGATACCCAGAGCTCTAGCAGTGGGCTTACTCCATATGAGCAACACAAGTTATGCTCACAAAGTTTATTACCACAGTTCAGTAGTTAATAAAATGTAGACTTTCCACGAGGAGTTTGCCTGGTTAGTCTTTTTCTATATGCCTCTTAACATGGTCTTTCCATTTTTACCCTCATTTTCGTCACTTTCAACATTTTTTCCCATCACGTTCAGATTTGTTACTTTTATGACATCTAGAAACAACAAAGTTATCTAATTTTTATGTATATTATCCAGACTACTTCTTTTAAACAGTTGGTTGTATCATCTAGGTTTTTTGAGTCTGATGCTATCTAAATCTGCTGGGTTTGTAGTGTTGGACCAGGGCTTCCTAAGTTTCTTTTTAAAGGTTTGGGGCATGAAGTGCTACATAAAATGCCACAGTGAATTTAAAATGTTCAGTGTACTTCTAATATAGTTATTAGCTAAACACATATGAGTTCATCATTAAAATAGGCAACAAAACTTTGAGTGTTGTTTTAGAAGTTCTGGCAAGTATAGGTCCTGAAAGAGAAAAAAAAATGTAGGTTATCGATATGTTATCATATTCATGCAAAATGCATAGAAAGCTTACATCAACTATGACAAGAAAACTCATAAATACCACCAGAGACACAGAAAGTTAGAAAAGCAAAAGCATTCTAACACATTAGAAATAACCGTAGAAGACATGATGAAAACATGATTGAACTCACAGTAGTAACAAAACATATCAATTGATAATAGAAATGATTTTAACAAGTGGTATCAGAAATAGAGAAAGCTACAGCAGTCTATTAAAATGTAAATGAAGTCTGAAAGTGGTGATAAACAGATATAACCTGATTTTTCATGAGAAGGCTGAAATTTATTAAATGTCAATCTCGCTAATAAATTTATGGATTTAATATAGTTCAAAACAGTTCTAAAGGAATTATATTCAAAACTTGGGGAAATAATTCTAAAGGTTCATTTAGAAGTATAGAAGTTGATAATAGTTTTAAAAATCTGAAAAAGAAGAATAAGAAAGTAATTTAGCACTTTGAGGTATAAGAGTACATTATAAAGATTGAGTGATCAGAAAAAAATATGAGAGTAATTCAAGATTAGAAGGTGGGATTAGTGAATCAGTTAAACACAAAAAGGTGAAAAATTATGTATATGACTGTGTAATGTGAAAATTAAATGTTGCAATCAAGAATTGATTATTCAGTGTATGGTATTAAGGTAGTTGTTTAGCAATGGGAAGGAAAAGAGAATTTTATGTGCTAATCCCTCGTTAAACACCAATGTAAGTTAGAGAGAGGGGAAGAGAGATCAAATGAGACTTTCCCATCTCTGATATTATGGCAGACCAAATTTTTACAATCAGACCTTGTTGATTAATACTGAAAATCCTGAATAAAATATAAGAAACTCTTTTTTAGGAGGATGGGACTAACATATACACACTGCTCTATGTAAAGCAGATAATAAATAAGGATCTACCATTATAGCACAGGGAATGATACTCAATACTTTGTAATAATCTGTAAGGGAAAAGAACCTGAAAATGAAGATTTATATAAAATAAAATCACTTTGTTGTACACCTGAAATTAACATAACATTATAAATTAACTATATTTCAATAAAATAAAAGGAAAAAATCTTTCTCAAGTGTGACTAAAAATTTGACGAAGTAATAAGGAATTATTAAGTCAGATGAGTGAACAAGGGAACCTTCACGTCTACCTAATGAGGGGAGCTTGAGCCTCAGTTTTCAGCCCTCCAGCTGTGGGGAAGAGAAGCGAAGGCCTGCGGAGGGGAGACCCTTCACTCATCATGCTGGGACACTGAGCCCACTCTCAGCAGAAGGCTGAACCACGAGTCTGTTCCATGCTCTGCAGTGCCAGGGGAATGCAAGCAAATTCTCTCCAGGGTTGAACTTAACAGCAACAAAATAATCATTTCCATGAATTTTCAGTACCAATTCTAACATCTGAATTGTACAACCCCCCTCAATTTATTAATATAGTTTAAAGTTGCTGCCAATTGGAAATGCCTCATGACAAAACAAAGACAAAAATATATGAATCCTCTGTAGAGGATTCCTTCCTCCTCAGTCTCCCCAAATTCCCAAAACCATTTTTCTAAGGGATGTGAGCAGCTTTTGATAAAAATTTAAAACTACACAGAAAAACAAAGAGCCAAAAGAAATAGATTTGCAGTCACTTCAGATAGTAGAATGACCAGATACACATTTTGAAACAACTCTACTTACTATGTTTGAAGAAATAAAAGGGTTAATATTTAATAGGCTTCCCTGGTGGCTCAGCTGGAAAAGAATCTGCCTGCAACATGGGAGATCTGGGTCAATCCCTGGGTTGGGAAAATCCCCTGGAGAAGGGAAAGGCTACCCACTCCAGTATTCTAGCCTGGAGAATTCCATGGACTGTATAGTCCATGGAGTTGCAAAGAGTTGGACACACCTGAGTGACTTTCACTTAATATTTTAAACCATAGAAAGTATTCAAAATGATCCAGGATGTTTGAAAGAGAACCCAAAATACCTAAATAAAGTAAACACACACACATACAGGAGAGATGAGATACTTCTGAAGAGAGAATTAGTATACTGAAAGAGCAAGACAAAAGAAAGTATCCAAAATGTAACAATGATAGACCAAAAATTAGGATATATATACAACAGATGCAGAGATGTGAAAGACGGAATAAGAAGATCTAATATCTCTCTCTCTCTCTCTCTATATATATATATATATATATATATATATAATCAAAAAAAGAGACAGACTGAAGCATAATGAATATTTGATGAGGTATTTACCATAACTGATGAAAGACCCTAACCAGAGATTTAAGAATTCTGGTGAATCACAAGCAGGATAAATTAAAGAGGAATACACACTGGGCAAACTGTAGTGAAATTGCAGTACACCAAAGACACAGACCATCTTAAATTTGTTAAACAAAATGAACAGATTACATTCAAATGAATGACAGCCTGAATGCTACCTTACCAAGTGGAAGAGTAGAAAATAGAAGACAGTTTGATATGTTTAAAATTCTGTAAAGCAAGTAACTGGCACGCTAGAGTTTGATGCCCAGTGAAAATATCTTTCAAGAATAAGGGCAAAATAAAAATATTTTAGAAAAATGCTGAGAGACTCTCAGTGAATATAATTCTGAAAGATAGTCTTCAAGAGAAAGTAATCTCTGATGGTCTAATTTATAAGAAAGCACAAAGAGAAAACAAAGTGGCAGATGTGTTAGTAAATCTAAGTAAATTTTAACTGTATAAAACCATCGTGAGTGTATGGTTGGCTTAAAAAAATGTGAAATATAATTGACATGTGACTACAGTAATATATAAGTTTGGATGAGATGGGAAATGGACATCAGGACTTGTTAAGTTCTTTCTATGTCCAGGAGATGAATTAAAATATTGATTAAATTTAGACTGTGATTATTTAAGCTTGCATAACTGATGGTTTAGTATAACTACTAAAGGAATATAAACAGCATGTAGCTCCAACCCTGTACAGAAGGAAAAACAGAATAAAAAATGGTTTTTAATAAGTAGAAAGGTATAATAGGACTCTTTTGTCACATTGTCCTTAAAAGTCAATTTCGGATGGAATTTTGCACCTGAATGTTAGATGACAAACCCTGAAAGCACTTAGAATCCTAATAAAAGAGATTAACTTTATGATATCAGGGCACAGAAAAAATTTTAACAAAACTTCAAATCCATTAAAATTATCACTTTTGATTTATCAAATTATACCTTCTTCAAATAAGACTTAAAAAGATAAGCTACAGAATAGGAAAAGACTTTTAAAATATGTACAGTTGATGAAGTACTAGTGTTTGATGAATATAAATGTTCTATAAATTATAAGAAAACCAGATATCTCGATTAAAAATGGGCAAATCTCAATGGCCAAAACATGACTACATATGCAGTCTAATTAATAGTCAGGAAACTCCAAACAAGTTATCATTTTTACCAACTGTGTTGACAAAGAGCTTCCCTGGTGGCTCAGATGGTAAAACGTCTGCCTACAATGCGGGAGACCCAGGTTCGATCCCTGGGTTGGGAAGATCTCCTGGAGAAGGAAATGGCAACCCACTCGAGTACTCTTGCCTGGAGAATCCCACGGACAGAGGAGCCTGGTAGGCTACAGTCCATGGGGTCGCTAAGAGTCGGACACGACTGAGCGACTTCACTTCACTCACTGTGTAGCAAAAAGTGTAGCACAATAGAACTTCATGTACTGCTAAGAGTAGAGTAAGTTAGTACAGTATATCTGTTTTGGAAACAGTCTGGTATTATAAAGTTGGTATTATATGTAGAGCCAGCATTTCTACTTCTAAATACATATCTGCTGCTGCTGCCAAGNAATATGAGAGTAATTCAAGATTAGAAGGTGGGATTAGTGAATCAGTTAAACACAAAAAGGTGAAAAATTATTTATATGACTGTGTAATGTGAAAATTAAATGTTGCAATCAAGAATTGATTATTCAGTGTATGGTATTAAGGTAGTTGTTTAGCAATGGGAAGGAAAAGAGAATTTTATGTGCTAATCCCTCGTTAAACACCAATGTAAGTTAGAGAGAGGGGAAGAGAGATCAAATGAGACTTTCCCATCTCTGATATTATGGCAGACCAAATTTTTACAATCAGACCTTGTTGATTAATACTGAAAATCCTGAATAAAATATAAGAAACTCTTTTTTAGGAGGATGGGACTAACATATACACACTGCTCTATGTAAAGCAGATAATAAATAAGGATCTACCATTATAGCACAGGGAATGATACTCAATACTTTGTAATAATCTGTAAGGGAAAAGAACCTGAAAATGAAGATTTATATAAAATAAAATCACTTTGTTGTACACCTGAAATTAACATAACATTATAAATTAACTATATTTCAATAAAATAAAAGGAAAAAATCTTTCTCAAGTGTGACTAAAAATTTGACGAAGTAATAAGGAATTATTAAGTCAGATGAGTGAACAAGGGAACCTTCACGTCTACCTAATGAGGGGAGCTTGAGCCTCAGTTTTCAGCCCTCCAGCTGTGGGGAAGAGAAGCGAAGGCCTGCGGAGGGGAGACCCTTCACTCATCATGCTGGGACACTGAGCCCACTCTCAGCAGAAGGCTGAACCACGAGTCTGTTCCATGCTCTGCAGTGCCAGGGGAATGCAAGCAAATTCTCTCCAAGGTTGAACTTAACAGCAACAAAATAATCATTTCCA
The DNA here is from genome assembly GCA_006410875.1 of Neotragus pygmaeus. Classification (NCBI taxonomy): domain Eukaryota; kingdom Metazoa; phylum Chordata; class Mammalia; order Artiodactyla; family Bovidae; genus Neotragus; species Neotragus pygmaeus. The sequence goes on from SJYV01014540.1 coordinate 32,116, forward strand.
TGAATTTTCAGTACCAATTCTAACATCTGAATTGTACAACCCCCCTCAATTTATTAATATAGTTTAAAGTTGCTGCCAATTGGAAATGCCTCATGACAAAACAAAGACAAAAATATATGAATCCTCTGTAGAGGATTCCTTCCTCCTCAGTCTCCCCAAATTCCCAAAACCATTTTTCTAAGGGATGTGAGCAGCTTTTGATAAAAATTTAAAACTACACAGAAAAACAAAGAGCCAAAAGAAATAGATTTGCAGTCACTTCAGATAGTAGAATGACCAGATACACATTTTGAAACAACTCTACTTACTATGTTTGAAGAAATAAAAGGGTTAATATTTAATAGGCTTCCCTGGTGGCTCAGCTGGAAAAGAATCTGCCTGCAACATGGGAGATCTGGGTCAATCCCTGGGTTGGGAAAATCCCCTGGAGAAGGGAAAGGCTACCCACTCCAGTATTCTAGCCTGGAGAATTCCATGGACTGTATAGTCCATGGAGTTGCAAAGAGTTGGACACACCTGAGTGACTTTCACTTAATATTTTAAACCATAGAAAGTATTCAAAATGATCCAGGATGTTTGAAAGAGAACCCAAAATACCTAAATAAAGTAAACACACACACATACAGGAGAGATGAGATACTTCTGAAGAGAGAATTAGTATACTGAAAGAGCAAGACAAAAGAAAGTATCCAAAATGTAACAATGATAGACCAAAAATTAGGATATATATACAACAGATGCAGAGATGTGAAAGACAGAATAAGAAGATCTAATATATCTATCTCTCTCTCTCTCTATATATATATATATATAATCAAAAAAAGAGACAGACTGAAGCATAATGAATATTTGATGAGGTATTTACCATAACTGATGAAAGACCCTAACCAGAGATTTAAGAATTCTGGTGAATCACAAGCAGGATAAATTAAAGAGGAATACACACTGGGCAAACTGTAGTGAAATTGCAGTACACCAAAGACACAGACCATCTTAAATTTGTTAAACAAAATGAACAGATTACATTCAAATGAATGACAGCCTGAATGCTACCTTACCAAGTGGAAGAGTAGAAAATAGAAGACAGTTTGATATGTTTAAAATTCTGTAAAGCAAGTAACTGGCACGCTAGAGTTTGATGCCCAGTGAAAATATCTTTCAAGAATAAGGGCAAAATAAAAATATTTTAGAAAAATGCTGAGAGACTCTCAGTGAATATAATTCTGAAAGATAGTCTTCAAGAGAAAGTAATCTCTGATGGTCTAATTTATAAGAAAGCACAAAGAGAAAACAAAGTGGCAGATGTGTTAGTAAATCTAAGTAAATTTTAACTGTATAAAACCATCGTGAGTGTATGGTTGGCTTAAAAAAATGTGAAATATAATTGACATGTGACTACAGTAATATATAAGTTTGGATGAGATGGGAAATGGACATCAGGACTTGTTAAGTTCTTTCTATGTCCAGGAGATGAATTAAAATATTGATTAAATTTAGACTGTGATTATTTAAGCTTGCATAACTGATGGTTTAGTATAACTACTAAAGGAATATAAACAGCATGTAGCTCCAACCCTGTACAGAAGGAAAAACAGAATAAAAAATGGTTTTTAATAAGTAGAAAGGTATAATAGGACTCTTTTGTCACATTGTCCTTAAAAGTCAATTTCGGATGGAATTTTGCACCTGAATGTTAGATGACAAACCCTGAAAGCACTTAGAATCCTAATAAAAGAGATTAACTTTATGATATCAGGGCACAGAAAAAATTTTAACAAAACTTCAAATCCATTAAAATTATCACTTTTGATTTATCAAATTATACCTTCTTCAAATAAGACTTAAAAAGATAAGCTACAGAATAGGAAAAGACTTTTAAAATATGTACAGTTGATGAAGTACTAGTGTTTGATGAATATAAATGTTCTATAAATTATAAGAAAACCAGATATCTCGATTAAAAATGGGCAAATCTCAATGGCCAAAACATGACTACATATGCAGTCTAATTAATAGTCAGGAAACTCCAAACAAGTTATCATTTTTACCAACTGTGTTGACAAAGAGCTTCCCTGGTGGCTCAGATGGTAAAACGTCTGCCTACAATGCGGGAGACCCAGGTTCGATCCCTGGGTTGGGAAGATCTCCTGGAGAAGGAAATGGCAACCCACTCGAGTACTCTTGCCTGGAGAATCCCACGGACAGAGGAGCCTGGTAGGCTACAGTTCATGGGGTCGCTAAGAGTCGGACACGACTGAGCGACTTCACTTCACTCACTGTGTAGCAAAAAGTGTAGCACAATAGAACTTCATGTACTGCTAAGAGTAGAGTAAGTTAGTACAGTATATCTGTTTTGGAAACAGTCTGGTATTATAAAGTTGGTATTATATGTAGAGCCAGCATTTCTACTTCTAAATACATATCTGCTGCTGCTGCCAAGTCGCTTCAGTCGTGTCCGACTCTGTGTGACCCCAGAGACGGCAGCCCACCAGTCCCCCGTCCCTGGGATTCTCCAGGCAAGAACACTGGAGTGGGTTGCCATTTCCTTCTCCAATGCATGAAAGGGAAAAGGGAAAGTGAAGTCGCTCAGTCGTGTCCGACTCTTCGCGACCCCACGGACTGCAGCCCACCAGGCTCCTCCGTCCGTGGGATTTTCCAGGCAAGAGTACTGGAGTGGGGTGCCATTGCCTTCTCCAAATACATATCTACCCTAGAGTAAATCTTGCACATTTGTACCATATACACATAGAAGATTGCTCATCATAGCATTTGTCATAAGAACCCCAAACTGAAGCTGCTGGAAATTCCACCTACAATAGAATGGCCTTTGTAGCAAAAGAAAAGAGCTTACTAGAGCTATAAATGGTGAATTTTAACCACTTAAAAAATGGCCTTTTATATTTGCCCATTTTTAGTTGAGATGTCTGGTTTTCTTATAATTTATAAGAATTTTATATTCCCTGATAGCTCAGTTGGTAAAGAATCTGCCTGCAATGCCGGAGACCCTGGTTCGATTCCTGGGTGGGGAAGATCTGCTGGAGAAGGGATAGGCTACCCACTCCAGTATTCTTGGGCTTCCCTCGTGGCTCAGTTGGTAAAGAATCTGCCTGCAATGCGGAAGACCTGGGTTCGATCCCTGATTTGGGAAGATCCCCTGGAGAAAGGAATGGATACCCACTCCAGTATCCTGGCCTGAGTCCATGGGATCACAAAGAGTCAGACACAGCTGAGTGACTTTCACTTCACTATTCATCATGACACTAGTATTGAGCAGAGGAAACAAGAGACAAGCAGATGCATACAGTGTGATGCCATCACTCAGGTAAAAATAGGCAAACTAAGCTGCTTATAGTTGCATACATAAGTAGCGAACATTTTTTTTAAAGCAAGAAAGTTGTTTTCATCAATCAGGATAGTTGATGGGCACCTAAAGAGGGGAAGGAAGGGTTTATGGCCAGGGAGTCACATACAAGGGACTTCTTTGGTACCAGGAATATTGGATTTCTTGAACCAGACATTCTCACTGAGGCATTCACTTTATAATTATTCCTTACATTGTCTATATGTATTTTATATAATTTTCTGTATGCATGGCTCACATTTGTAAAAGTGTTAAAGAAATTTTCATAAAAGAACATGAAATATAATACATGTTTATTCAATTTCTAAAGAGCAAATGATTTCCCAGACTATAGAATCTGTAAGATAAAATAAATAACATTACACAGAGTTAAATTTGAGTGCATAAACATTTAAACTTCTATATGAAAAAGGGCAATAAAATGAAAATAATTTTGATAATTTGGTAAAAATATTTGTTACAAATTTATAAGTTAAATTATCTTTCTTATACCAATGACATAATTTTTTTAACTCTATAAGCAAATAATATTAATGTTTCATTTAGGGACAAAATATTTAATAGGTAAATATACAAAATATAGTTACCCTTCTTATAAATAAAGAAATGCAAGTTAAAATGAAATGGTATATTTTGATCCACTCAATTAGCACAGGATAAACTAATGATATTGCCAATTGTGACAAGATGAGATCTCTTAGAACTTGTATTATATTTGTGTAAATTATTACAATCATCTGATATGGTGTAATTTATCAAGAATTGTGAAATACTCTCAACCTATGATAAATAAATCTATTTATCATAATTTTTATAGATAATTAATTCAAAATATGAAAAAAGATTTAGGTACAAAAGGATAATGGAGCAAGCAAGCAAGTAGTCGGTTCCTATTCTTGGCGACCCTATGGATTATAACCTGACAGGCTCCTCTTGTCCATGGGAAGCTCCACACAAGAATACTAGAGTGGGTTGCCATTTCCTCTTCCAAGGGATCTTCCTGACCTAGGATTGAGCCCACATCTTCTGCAGCTCCTGCAGCTCCTGCATTGCCAGACAGATTCTTTACCACTGAGCCACCTGGGAAGCCCAAAAGATAATTGCAACATAATTCATTATGGTAAAAAATGAAAGTCTTAGCAGTTAGGAAATGTTTTACATTCAATTTTATTCATTAGATTAATGCGCTGAGGGTCCATTATGATATTGTTGGTATATGTATGTGTTTATATGTATGGCATCACAAGATGGAAAATTATTTGATCATTAAGTGATGATAGTAAGCCTATACATCTATATAATCATATCTATAATGTTTACAAAAGAAACTACTGTTGAAAAAGGCAGAAAATTTAATGTATACTAAGATTAGACATTTAAGAAACATTCATGGGAGAACCCTTCGACATCGTGATTGGTGCTAGAACTATGGTTCAGCATTTCCAGGCCAAAAAACTGGCCCAGAAGACACAACTACAGTCTCTGAGGTATATTTCAAGATTCCTTCCAAAAAGTATTCTCAAGAATAAAATTTTTTTGGAGCAAAATAATATCTCCTTTTTGGTGGCTATATGAAAAGAAGAAATTATTTCCTTTCTAAATTGCTGATGTTACTGCTACTGATATTAAGTTTGTCATTTTTTGTTAATTGGCATCAAGAGTGAAAAGATGAGATCTCTTAGACTTTGTATTATATTTATGTAAATTATTACAATCATCTAATAAGATGTAATTTATCAAGAATTGTGAAATACTCTTAACCTCTGATATAGTGAAACTATCATAGTTTTTCTAGAGAATTAATTCAAAATATGAAAAAAGATTTGGTAATATTAATTTATCTTGTGGTTTTCTTAATTAGCAGCAGAAGTGAAAAGCTCAATATTACCATCTACCATCTCCATTGGTGAGCCTGTTCAAAAGTTTTGCCCATGTGCAGTTAGGAATGGGAGTTGGAAAGAGTTGTTGGACTTCTTATTGAATTGTAAAGTTCTTTATATATTATAGAAAAAAGTCCTTTGTTGGATGGATGTTTTGCAAATCATGTATGTTTGTATGTTTTTCCCAGTCTTTGGCTTGCTTTTGCATTCTGTTAGAAGGTCTTTGGAAAAACAAATATTTTAAATTTTCATGGAGCTCAATTTATGACTTTTTTTTCTTTTTACAGTTGCAGCTTTTAGTGTCTTAATTAGGAAAACCTTGCCAAACCCAAAGTCACTAAAATTTCTTCTTATATTTTCTTTGAGGAATTTGATAGTTTAGGTTTATGATGCAAGTTGAGTTAACGTTTAAGCATCAAGGAGATGTTTTGTTGTTGTTTTCTTTTTGTGGATGGCTATCCAACTAAACCAGAATCAGGTGAAAAAATTTTCCTTTATCTTATTGTGGGGAAAGATGTCATTTTACCTTGACTCCTTTGTTAAAATCAGTTGACTGTTTACATGTTGACCTATTTCTGGACTTTTTATTCTGCTCAGGTGGCCTCAATGTCTATTTTGTGGCAATGCCACCAATACCTGATTACCATAGTTTTGCACATACAGTTTCTGAATCAGATATTGAAAGTCCTCCAACTTTGTTCTTCTTTTTCAAAATTGTTTTACCTAGTCCCCAGTCTAGATCTGTTGCATTTCCAAGTAAACTTTTGAATTAACTTCCCAATTTATAAAAAAAATAAAATTAACAATCCTATTAGGATTTTGATTGAAATTGACTTTAAACAATTTTAAGCAGGTCATTTAAAAATGGCATAGTTTACCTAACATTGTTAATCAACTATGCTCCAATACAAAATAAAAAATTTTTAAATGACAGTGTTAAGTTAGAATATTTGGGGAAATGTATATCTCCCCTTTGGATAAGCATCAGCAATTTTAAAATGACATAAACCATGTCAATGAAAAACAGTAAATAAAGATGAATAAATCTCCACAGCTTAAAGATGCAATGAATTATAGAACTTCCCTCTGGTAGAGTTTGGCCTTTTTTAAAGCATTTGGAATGAAAGGAGATAACTAGATTTTTGCCATTTACTAATAGTAAATTTTTGAGAAAACTTATAACATAAAATTTTATAGATTCAGAACTAAAAATCAATGATTTTTCCTGCTCAAAAATCAGATTACTGTTACTAAGAAAAGATCCAGAATTTTTTTTATCACTATTTGATTGCTTANATTTATAAGTTTTGAGAAAACTTATAACATAAAATTTTATAGATTCAGAACTAAAAATCAATGATTTTTCCTGCTCAAAAATCAGATTACTGTTACTAAGAAAAGATCCAGAATTTTTTTTATCACTATTTGATTGCTTATATATTCAGTACTTATATGTGAGTTGTAAACTTCTAAGATAGGAAGTGCAAAGCAGCTTTAGCAGCTAATTGGTAAATTGATGTTGAGAGTGGATCTCTTCATTGTATTATTGATTATCCTGACCAAGCCATGTTGATTTTTCATCAGAAGGTTCAGGTCATTTTTACTGCATTTAACTCTCCTCCTGATTGCTTCCTGTCACTTTGGATGACAATTCAGTCAGAAAACCAGCAGCATGACTTGCAAGAAACTCCACATTTTAACTTTAAAGAGACAGGAAAAGATAAAGGAAGGGAGGTAATGTAGGTAAACAGGTATATGGTTTGTACAAAAAGGAAAGAAGGGAGGCAATGGGGAAACAGATGTATATTCTGTATGATTTTCTGGCAGGTAACATTCAAAACAATTATTTAAGAGGCATAATTCCTTTTTGATATGGTATATTGATATATTTAAACTGATGGTTTCAGAGTTTTCAGATAACAATGTGATACCTTAATATACTCAGTAATTATGTACTACAGCTAGTTGGCTTCTGTAGAAAGAAAATATTTAATGATCTCCTAATACTCCTTTAGCTCTGTCAGTTAGCCAACATTGTACCTTACTGAGCTAACAGGCCATTTTCCATGTATCTGCAGTATTAGTAACATTCCTTGGTCTAATTTTGCTTTGTTTCCCTTGTGCCTGCTTACTACACAATTTTGTGTGATGGAAAATTAGTAACAGGTTACTGATATTTCATTTTCTGCATATGTGTACATAATATAAATATACTTAAATTATTTAGAAATCGCTTTTACCTCATTTAACTGAATTAAAATGTAAAATCTATTTAGGAGCAAAGAAAAAAACTAAATGTGTATGAGGCCTCTGTCTGGCCTAGGCTGTGTGCATATTAAGATACAAGCCACGCCAAAGCCCAGTGGAGATTATTAGCACTTTACCCGTCTTTATTAGACCTGGGCATCTCGCATCTGATCTGTGATTGTCAAGAAGAACTTTATGCCTCTTGAAAGTGAAAGTGAAGTCGCTCAGTCGTGTCCGACTCTTTGCAACCCCATGGGGTGTAGCCTACCAGACTGCTCGGTCCGTGGGATTCTCCAGGCAAGAGTACTGGAGTGGGTTGCCATTTCCTTCTCCAGGATCTTCCCAACCCAGAGATCAAACCCAGGTCTCCCGCATTGCGGACAGACGCTTTACCATCTGAGCCACCAGGGAAATGCCTCTTATATGTGTAGAAAATCTTCTCTCCCTGGCTGGTGGATGGAGGCATGCTGCTGCTAAGTTGCTTCAGTTGTGTCCAACTCTGTGCGACCCCATAGACGGCAGCCCACCAGGCTCCCCTGTCCCTGGGATTCTCCAAGCAAGAACACTGGAGTGGGTTGCCATTTCCTTCTCCAGTGCATGAAAGTGAAAAGTGAAAGGGAAGTTACTCAGTCATGGCTGACCCTCAGCGACCCCATGGGCTATAGCCTTCCAGGCTCCTCCATCCCTGGGATTTCCAAGGCAGGAGTACTGGAGTGGGCTGCCATTGCCTTCTCGTGGCAGTCTGCATTTCCTCTTGCCCCCTTCTGCCTTAGTTTCCCTGATATCCCTCACATGGGAGGTGCTGAATGGTCCTTCCAACGTGTGCCATTGGGAATAGTTCAGGTAAGTGACGGTCTGAAGATGTAGTGTATCCAGGGGTTAAGGTCCCATCACCTGATTTACCTGGTGACCCAGAGGTACTGAGAGAAACACAGAAGAGCAGACTGTGCAGCTGTTTTCTGTTTACAGAAGGATATCTTGAAGTCGGATCTCATCATCTGCTCGGTGGCTGCTGTTCTGTCCTTTGCGGTCAGTGCCAGCACTGTGTTCCTGTCCTTGCGAGTATGTATCCACTTGGCTTTGCACTCTTCCCCTCCTCATTGTCTGTAAACAGAGCCCACTGTGCAGCTCCAGGCTATTGATAGGTGAGTGCAGCCAGAGAAAGAAGAGAAAAGAACGGAGAGCTTGGAGGAACATATCCCGGTGTGTTGAGTTATGTCTGAGATGAGTTTGGGCCCACAACACGGAGTTGATCCAGATGTTTCCCATCCAGGGAATTGTTTGGTTAGCATATCTTGTAGAATCCACCATGAGGATGGTCAACAGTCATAAGACAGGATCACAGCTCACTGCTAAGAGTGGAGAAGGGAGGACTCACCGAATCAGGAATGAGATGGAAGTCACAGAGCCAAGACAATTATTGGAACATAATTTTCAGTTGGGAAAACAACAGTAGAGAGCCAGGTGGGATTTCTGGCTAGAGGTTCTTGCAGACAGTTGCTGTCTCACTTTTCTATCAGTGAAGAAAAGTCTGTAGCTAAATTTGTTATTCTCTATCTCGTCTTTAAAAAAGAAATAACAGGCAAGAAAAAGTATTCTAATGGGCAGAATATCTCAGCCTCTTGTGCACTCCATCTTGGTGGTTCTCAACGCAGAGACCAGTTTCAAGTGCTACGGGAGAAATTTTCAGAGGCCTGAAGCAAGAGATGATTGGCTGTGTGTGCTTTAGGAGGAGTGGGGAAGGTTCTGGATTATTGACAGGCATCCTTCCCCACGCTTCTAGCTACACACTGACTCTTTTCTTCTTCTGTTGCAGCCCTTTCTCAGCATTGTGCTCTTTGCCCTGGCTGGAGCCGTGGGGTTTGTAACCCACTACCTGCTCCCCCAGCTGCGCAAACATCACCCATGGATGTGGATTTCACACCCCATCCTTAAAAACAGAGAGTATCAGCAACGGGAAGTGAGAGGTGAGTAAGGTATCCCTCATAAAAATAGGGTGTGGTGAGAGGTCTGCTTTATACTAAGAGTGTGCACAGCTGTGGAAATGTACCCTTAAATATGGCGATGTATGGATTAATTATGTGTATGTATATTTTGTGTTAGTCACTCAGTTGTGTCCGACTTTGGAATCCCCTGGACTGTAGCCTGCCAGTCTTCTCTGTCCATGGGACTCTCCAGGCGAGAATACTGATCCCCCTTTTCTAGGGGATTGTCCTGACCCAGGGATCAAACCTAGGTCTCTCCTGCATTGCAGGCAAATTCTTTACCATCTGAGCCACCAGGGAAGTGTGTATTTCACTGCAATAAAGGAGAGCATGTGTACCTTGAAGTGTACAGTAATGTTCCCGGAACAAGAAAGTTGAAGTGGGGTGAGTTAGAAGTCGGTTTTATGAAAATGATCGGTTGTTGTTATTGAGGAAAATTTCATTTATATCATTCAGACCTGAACGTTATACTGTTCCACTTTCAGCTGATGGGGGACCAAAAATAGCATCACTCAACTTGCCTTGTCATCTTCCACAAAACCAGGGGTGGGATGTGGCAGAGGCGGACCTTTGAATTTTGATCCATGAACCCTTGAAATTTTGTTGAATTTGCAGTGCTCACCTAGAGCTGGACCCACACCCCGACCTGGACTTGACTGGCTGAGCAGTTGGCTTGGCTGACTCTGGCCACCATTAAGTAGCAGCCTGACAATGACCCTAACAGTGTTTGAGCTTCTAAGTAAAAAAGTCAGAAATCTCCCTGTTAGGTCTCTCCAGGCTCTGATTGAACAGATGGCAGATGAATTGATTTACCCCCATTTTCAGACATATTGGGCACGGTTTATAGCTGTAGTTTGTAACTAACCCATGATGCTAAGTCTGCACAGAACTATCTAGCTCACTGTAATTTCTCCATTGTTAAATGAGTCGTCTAGTCATCTCCACCTTCAGACATGAGGGAATATGAGTAGCACCAAGGTTTGCTGACTCAGACTCAGTTTTGTGACTCAAGGTTTGCTGGACTCAGCCGGGTTTGTAACTAGTACTGAAATAATTTAGTGTTGTTTTGAAGACTCCAAAGAACTCAGGTACCACAGTGCCTTATGTTTCCCGTGTGGAAAGAATTTAGCAAAAGGCAAAGAGGTAAGAAGCGGTTTATTAGAAGAGGATGCTTGTGAGGGTTACAGGTGAGCAGGCGAGAAGATGGCCGTGGCTAGAACTTACTGGGCTGCAGTTTTAAAGTCAAAGGAAGTGCTCGCTTCGGCAGCACATATACTAAAATTGGAACGATACAGAGAAGATTAGCATGGCCCCTGCGCAAGGATGACACGCAAATTCGTGAAGCGTTCCATATTTTTCTGGTGTACGGGGATGATCTAGAGAGACGTTGTGGGGTGGGAGGTGGGAGGGGGACTCGGGATTGGGAGCTTGTGTGCACCTGTGGTGGATTCGTGTCGATGTATGGCAAACCCAATAGAGTATTGTAAAGTTAAATTTAAAAATAAATAAATTTAAAAAAAAAAAAAAATAAAGTCAAAGGAAAAGTGGAGAGGGTAGAAGATCTTCTTTGTTATTCTTGAGTAGATGCCATGCTTCCATCATCGGTTCCTCCCACAGGTTGGGCAGGGGAGTTTTCTTGTCCCTACGAGGTCAAGCTAGGTCCACGAATGATTGCTTTTTGTGTACGGAGGGCATGTCCTAACTTTCTGAGCTCCCTGGGCAGGATGTGGGTCTCATGCCACCATTGTTTTATTGTCTAGGGGCAAGTCTCATGATTCTGTTGCGTGCTTTTGTTGCTGAGCAAGCCTGCTTGGTTTTGTGGTTAAGCAAACCTGCAATCTTGAGTAATCGTTAATTTACAGGGGTCTCCCATTTTTTTTAACTTACAATCCCCTAGTGGGATTAACCATTTAAGTACCCACTTCGTCCCTTCCTATCAGTGTGACCAAACTAAAAGGGCAGAGGGGAATTAATTTAAGAAGAAATAAAATAATCACTTTTGATACTGCCAGGAATAGAGAAAATGTCTGAGTGGCTACCAGGAGCTGCCTTAATTAGAAACAGTGACATCAGTAAAACAGGGTTTTGCTTACAGGAGAGACATGGGCTAATGGACCTGCTGCCAGCGTAGGGTTTAGAAGGCGGTGAAGGCAGCTCAGACTGTCTTGCCTTTGGACATTTGTTATTCCCACTTACAACACCAGTGGCTCGCCAAAGATCAAGCTGCATAATACGGTTTTTAAATGCTGTGTTCAATCTTGTGTGCTACATAAATGCAAATTATTATCAGTAGTATAAAAATGGAAGGAAGATGAGCTCAGAGTAGGTGCAGTTGATAATGGTCAGTTCACGTTACAGTCCACCTGGACAGAAAGTGAAAGAAGGTAACAGTGCTGGTCACTCAGCCATGTTCAGCTCTCTGCAACCCAGTGGACTGTGTAGCTCACCAGGCTCCTGTCTCTGTCCATGGAATTCTCCAGACAAGAATACCAGAGTGGGTTGCCATTCCCTTCTCCAGGGGATCTTCCTGACCCAGGGATCAATCCCAGGTCTCCAGATTCTTTAACGTCTGAGTGATCCATGCAAACCAGTGCTGCGTGTGGGTCAGTCAAGCGACCTGAAGAAAAGATGAGTTTCTTTAGAACTTCTGCAGTGTCAGGGTCGCATTTGCCTTTTGTTTCCTTAACTTATTGAAAGACTAGGTTTTGCTGACTTTAGTGGAGTATTGTTTCGGCCTCAGTGGTAAGTAGTTGATGGGGATTTGAGGTCAGATGCTTTCACTTGGGAAACTGCATGTCTATATCTATATCATCATGTCTATGCCTGTACCTAGAAACTTAAATGCCTTTGGGTTGAGGACAAAGAACTTAACAAGAGAGAGAAAAATAAGACAGATCAGGCGTAGACTCCCCTTGTGGCAGTTCAGAGTGTGGAATTCAGCACTGAAAGATAAGAGTGAGCAGCGGACCACTTGAAATTTGTGCGTGTGTATGTTTTTTACCCCTGAATCTAAGAGAACCCAGCCTAAGTTAGAATCATTTAGATATTTTATTTTATTTTTTTAAATTTAAATTTATTTATTTTAATTGGAGGCTAATTACTTTACAATCTTGTATTGGTTTTGCCATACATCAACATGAATCTGCCACGGGTGTACACGTGTTCCCCATCCTGAACCCCCCTCCCACCTCCCTCCCCATACCATCCCTCTGGGTCATCCCAGTGCACCAGCCCCGAGCATCCTATATCCTGCATCAAACCTGGACTGATGATTCGTTTCTTATATGATATTATACATG